>PVIY010002666.1:0-124544 GCA_004026745.1 Myrmecophaga tridactyla
TTTATTGTTCTCTAAAGAGGATTTTCTAATGCTTTTTCCCAGGACCTTGGTGTGCCAGTTTGGAAGACTTTATGTACCCTAGAAAAAGCCATGTTTTAATCCTGATCCAATCTTGCAGTACCAACCATTTCTTTTAATCCCTATCCAATAAAGTAGTTGGATGCAATGTAATATAAATATGCATGCAATGTAAATATTATGATATTTATTATAAGAATTAGTTAATGGGACTGTGGGGGTGGATTGGACAAGTCTGAATTCCATAGGGCAGGGCAGGACACAAGCTGGGATCTCTGATGAAGGTTTTCGATGAATTCTCCAGGAGAAGCTGGCTGGCTGAAATAGAGATGGAAATTCTTCCTTCTACTGTTAAAGTCATCAGTTCTCATTTTAAGGACTTCAACTGATTGGATGAGACTTTTCCCTTGTTGTTGAAGGCAATCCCTTTTTTTTGATTGTGAATGTAATCAGCCACAGATACAATCAACTTATTGATACTTTACATCCACAAAATATCCTCACAACAATCAGGCCAGTGCTTGCTTGACTAAACAACTGGACACCACAACCTAGCCAAGTTGACACATGAATTTAACCTTCAAAACATTAAACTTTACTCTTTGAATCCATGCCTCAGGGGTTTCTTTTACACATTGTGTATAATTTATTTTATCACTAGAAATATTCTAAAGCACTCATTTGTTTATGTCTCTTCTTGCTATTACTCTTCAAGGACTTAAAAACAAACTTATATCTTAGACATCTTTATAATCCTTAGGGCCTTAACTAGCATTTATCAGACAGCATGCAGTAATTAATTGGTCTTTCAATAAATGTATATTGTGTTTTTCTAAAAACCAGGCACTGTGATAAGCAATCAGAATAAATGAACAATATTGATGAATAAACTAGACATTATATTTTCCACTGCATCCCTCAGTCTAATTGCAAGGCAGACAGTTAATGAATAATATAAATAAATATATTTATTTAAAATGTCAATGCATGGTAAAATAAAAATATCAGAAAACAAAAATCACTAGGAGATAGGGTAGGGTAAATAAGAATAGAGCTAGAGATATGGTTGTCAAGGAAAGTTTTAGAAAGAAAGGTAAAGTAATGACAGGAAAATATCCATGTGAAGATCAAAAGGAAGATTATTTCAGGTAGAGAGAACATTACCAGAGGTAAAAAAGAACTTGGTGAAACTAAAAGGAGCTTACTGTGACTTACATATATTGAGATGAGGATGAGGAGAGACACAAGATGAAGTTAAAAAAATCAATAGGAGCCGAATGGAGCAAAGCTTTGGAATTATAATAAGAATAAGAAATCTGATATTTATTTGAAGTGTAATGGGAAATCTTCAAGATATTTTAAGCAAGAGAGGATAAAAGGCAAATTATATTTTTTAAATTATTTATCCACTTTAAGCAGAAGATATCAGAGGGAAAAGAAGCAAAAAGATCAACCAGAGGCTATCGCTTTCATCCAGGCAAGATGGAAAATGACCTGTATTAAGGTGTTGTTAATAAAACTGGAGAAGAGTGGACATACTCAAGATATATTTTAGAGGTTAAAAAAAGAAAAAAGATATTCTGATAGGTTATATACAGAGATAGAGGAGGAAAGTGGGGTCATAGTTGGCCATCAGTATTATGACTTTAATAATTGGGCAGGGTCAATGACTGAGATTGCACAGACAAGAAATGGAACAGATGAAGAAAAATAAGCATCCATATTTTGGCATACTATTATGAAGTGCCTGTGAGACATCCGACTGAGAAGTCAGTTTGGAGATTTTAGATAGATAGATAGATAGATAGATAGATAGATAGATAGATAGATAGATATCTGAATATATATATATGAATTTCAAAGAATAAATTGGATTTGAGCATTCAGCAATATAATAGATGGAATCTAAAGTCATGGGTGTAGATTCTAGTATCTAAGAAGAGAATATAGCTAGTAAAGAAAAAAGTTCCAAGCTGAGTCCTGAGGAGCTCCAAGTTTTAAGGTCAGGTAGAGCAGACTGAGAAATAGATAGAGAAAAGAGAAAAACCATGCGATTGTGGCATCTTAGGAACCAAAGAGAGGTGCATTTCCACACAGAGGAAATTTCCACTGTGTGGAATGATTCCAGAGGTCAAGTGTTTGAAAGCAGAAAGAAACCTATTGATTGGGTGACATAGAGGTTCTTGGTGACCTACACAAGAATATTTTCAACAGAATGAAGGGGCAGAAATTAAATAAGTTATAAATATAATATATTTAATATATTATATTTAATCATGTAAATATAATTAATATATAATATTAATATATTATAAATATAATAAACATGTTATATATTATATATACATACATATATATGTATATGGCAAGCAGACTTCCTTGTGCTCTTTATCCTACAATATCACTACTACCTTGTGATCACCTCTGTTACGACACTTCTCACTTTACAGTATAGGTTACCATCTCTTGCTTTACATACCAATGTCACATGGGCTGAATCCACATCACATAGTTCCCTTTATCCCCAAAACAGACATATGGTAGGTTTTCAATTCGAATTTGTTGAATTAAGGAATTGGACGTTGACCAGGTCTTCCAGGGCAAGCTTTTTAGGGCAAAATATGAAATGAATGGGACAATTAAATGTGTTACAATCTGTGTCATATTATTCTTGCTTCCCTAAGCCAATGTTAAAGACCTTTGTAGAAGAGATAAAACTACATCTGCCCAGGGTCTCATGCAAGTTCTTTGTGCTGGCTTCCAGGAGTGCAGCTGGGATCACTGAGCCGTCCAAAGGCCTGTGCTCACAGAAGGTACTTGAGGGATTGAAGGGACAGAACCACGAAGGACAGAAAAGAGCTGCTGGAGATTAGCTGTTGGGACCTCCTCCTCATGAACTGTTTTTGGAAGGAACTGGTAAAGCTTTAGAACAAAGGAATTTCTTCACTCGGAATTCTTTTCTCTCTGTCCTTGAGGGGCAAAGTGGTCTGCACTAAAGAGCTACTTCTTATGAGAGAGGTGTTAAAATTCTTAGCTTTTCCTCAGGACCCTAACTGAGGAAAACCAGTCAGAATGGTGATCCGGAGACTTAAGGACACAGCTTGATTTAAATATAAAAACCACGCCAAAATCAGATTCTCAGCGAGGAATATTGCAGGCTGAGGTAAAAGACATGACAGACAGACATTAAAGATCATCAGACCTCCTCAGGGCGAGAAAAGAATGTACAGATGGTATTATAAACAAGGCATTGAAACTCCCCTCCACTGATCACTGCTGATAACAATTCTCCAAACCCCTGAATCATGAGACCCTGCTGAAACTGTTGTCACATCTATGAAATTTCTTGGTCTTGAACCCTTATAAGCCACTTTCTGGTACTCCCCACCCTTTGCAGAGCACTAACCCTCATTTTCCATGACCAGCCGCCACCATGGAAGATCTGCTGCCCATAAATTCTAATAAATTCATGTCTAACTCCATGCCAGGAGTGCTCTTCCATCTTAGAACTGAACTGAGCTCTAAAAGAGGTGCACCCACAATCCCACTTAACATGTGTTTGCAACTTTCTAGTAATCAAAACATTTTCATATCTTTGGTCCAATTTTAACCTCAAACAACCTCCTCTAACCCTCTGTTTTATGGAAAAGGAAATGGAGATCCAGAAATGGTGACTTGTTTTCCTTCCAAAGATCCAATAAATGAGACCTGCAATTAAGACCTTCATGTTCTATCTCCTTTTCCAGCAATAACGTGTAAGGGAGAGAGCCAATAAAGCAGAAATCACACGATGCTGAGGAAAGGCAATAAAATGCATCTTGAAAAATGGAGAACTTGAGATAAGCTTGAGGGAAAAGGAATCACAAAAGTCAGGGGAGCCAAGCGTGGGTGTGCAAGAACTATAACTTCACTTTACTATAATCAGACTGAATTTCTGCTTTTAGCTCTCATCTCACCAGGCAGAGTATATAATTCAATTATAGTTTTCCACTAATCTTTCCACAGGGTGCTTCTAATGTTGCAGGATTTGGGCTTACAAGATGCCAAGGCTGGGGGCAAGGAGTGAAGTGAAGAGTGGATAGGAGTATTGTCATCCACCACACTAGCATCTGATGAGATGTGCCCCTTACTGTCAGTTCAAGAAGAATACCACTGCAGCCTTCCTCTGTTTTAAACATGGTTTAAAAGTTGCCACATTTCCTAATATAAACTCAGTGTGTATAATTTAATAATAGAAATAAACTGCGCTAAAATTTTGCTTTTTTGTTGTTATTAGGACGTATAATCTCTAATCATTGAACCCCTAAAACCTTAAGAAACAAATGGTTGGAGGTCTAAGTCCTGTCTAGGAATCCCCAAGGCTGGTTTGAGAAAGAGGCTTCATCCAAGGATGTCACTTAGCTGTGAACATGGAAAAAGGACACAAACATTGCCACCAGACTGACTTGGTTTTCAGTCTCAGCCAGAGAATGTACTAGTTGTGAAAAACCGAGAAACTTACGTAATTTCTCAGAATTTGTTTCTTTCTATATTACCCCCAAGGATGGTAAAACCTCTGCTACTTCTCAGAGTTGTTGAAAGAATCAGTGACATAATATGTACAATACCAAGCACTGAATTCAGCACACGGCCTTAATGAATTCACTAACCTGCCTTTGCCTTTCCTTGAGCCAGTATCCGAACCTGACAAAAATGGCCTTTCCAGCTCACACTGGTTCACATGTTCCACGGAAGATACTCTATCCATTTCCGTATATACAGGACTATGAAAAAGATATTCTTTCTGCTTATGTTTGATGCCTATGATGGGTTGTATTGGGTGTCTGTGGGAGCCCAGGGGCTGAGCTGTTCCTGGGTCTTTGTGAAACTCTAAAGCACACAGCCACTTTGGAGTTAATGCTTAAGCAAACCTCTTTACAAAGGAAGAAAAGAAGAATGCGCAGATGATCAATGTATGCAAAAAAACAGACCCTTGCCTGAGTAAAGATGTTGATGTATAACCCTACTCCCCCTTCCCAGAATCATGTTTACTGTTAACCTATAATCTTTTTTCTGAGACCCCTCTGCTGTCTTTGTCTCAGGCCCCTGTAACTGGCCCCATTGATTTCCACCTAATTATAGAGCACTTCCATACTGAGCTCTGTACTGGCCACTGTCAGAGCAGCTTGATTCCCTGATTGACTTCCTTCTTTCACTCCTGTAAGTAAATAATATAATAAAGATCCATGTATAGTGCTTTTTTTGGTCTCTTGGCTGAAAAGACCCCTGTGGGGCCAGAAAAATTGGCAAGCCAGCCGGGTGGTCAAAGAAGCCCCTGCTTCTGATCGCATGAATTCAGGTGGGATACAGGGGTGGCCTGAGACTTCAATGTAGGAAGGGGTAGCTACCTTCTTAGATGAATGAGGTTTGCCAAGGGAGTGGAGATGCTTATACCTCCCTGGCTGGATTAATAGCCCTCCTGAAATAGGCTGCAGGACTGTTAAGGTCTGCAGGAGGAATCCCAGGGTGGATTGCAATGATTTCTCCTCTATGTAAGTTTCTTAATACAGGGAAGGGAGACTCTGCAGGGGTAATCCCAGGGTGGGCTGGGGTTGCCCATTTGTTAAACTATGTTGTAGTCATCATTGTGTGTGGTACAGCCAGCAAAGCAGGGACTGAGACCAAGGATATTGTTGGGCAGCCAAATGCAGTGCCAGTCAAGTAATGTAGTAAGCTGCCCAAGGAACAAAGGGTCACTAAACTTCAGCCCAGGTCACAGGAGGAAGATGATGTCAGCCAAAACACTCAGCTGATGCCCTGGAAGGAGCCCTCTTCTCCCTTGGCTGAAGAGGTCTGGGAAGTCCCTACCCCCTTGATTAGAGGGCAGATCAAGATACCAAAGTAAGAGCAGTTTTAGGGGACACTGGGGATCAGAGGCCACATAAAGACTTCATCATCTTTTGGGCATGTCATGGTCAGGTTCATGTGTCAGCTTGGTCAGGTGGTGGTGCCAAGTTGTCTAGTCGGGTAAACATTGGCCTGTCACTATGAGGATATTTCATGGACCTAAATCATGATCATATTAGCTGCATCCATAGCTGGCTGCATTTGTAATCAGCTGAGGGGAGTGTCTTCTTCAATGAGTGATGCTTAATGTAATCACTGGACGGCTTTTACGTAGGATTCAGAAGAGACAGTCACTCTTCCTGCTTCAGCCAGCCAGCCTCTCCTGAGAGTTCATTGAGGACCTTCATCAGAGCTGCCAGCTTGTGGCCTCCCCTACAGACCTTGGACTCTACAGCCCTATGGTTATGTGAGACACTTTTATAAATTTTATAATTATGGATATCTCCTGCTGATTCTGTTTCTCTAGAGAACTCTAGCTAATACAATCCCCAACCAGTGAACATGGGGTTTTAGCATTAGTAGATAATGGAGAGGGATGTATTTTAATACATGAAAAACAGCCACAGAGTGGAGGTCCCACAGTGACTCTAGCAGGATATCTGGGCCAGGAAATTAAAGCCATGCCATGTCAGCTGTTAATGCAGATTGGTTGGTTCCTGCCTCTGAACTTCTACAATATATGTATTGTACAATATATATTAAACATTATTATCCCAAGTTACAGTTCTTTCAATAGTCCTGTTTGGCCAGAAAAGAAACCTGAGAGAATGTGGATGATAATTGACTATAGAGAGCTGAACAATGTAACTTCTTCCTTGTTTGCAGCTGTGCCAAACATTGCTACTTTATTGCAAGACATAAGTACTCACTTAAGCCAATTTCATTTTGTATTAAACCTTGATAATGCTTTCTTCAGTATTTCTTTAGATCCCTCCAACCAATCTGCATTAGCATTCACATGGGAAGGACAACAATAAACATTTACTGTGCTACACAGGGGTACCTTCACAGTCACACTATTCACCATGGACTGGTGGCACAAGACTTAGAAGCCTTGAAATCCGCTGAAAATATGACTCTGTTTCATTATATTGATGATGTCAGGCTAACCAGTAATTCTCTTCCAGAACTAAAAACTGCTGCTAGCTCATGGTGACACACCTTGAAAACCAGGGATGGGCAGTTTTTTAGTTTATATATTGCCAGAATGCAATATACCAGAAATGGAATGGCTATTAAAAAGGGAATTTTTCAAGTTGCAAGTTTACAGTTCTAAAGCCATTAAAATGTCCATATTAAGGCATTCAAGAAAGGCTGATGTTGTCTGGGACCCTGGGAAGGCACTTGGCTAGTGTCTGCTGGGGTCTCTGGCTTCTGGACATCTCCCTCAACTGAGAGAGCACATGATAACGTGCTAATGTTGTCTCCTCATTCCATAAGCCTTCCCCAGGAGCGTTTTTCTTCTGCATCTCCAAAGATCTCCAAACATGTGTGGGCTCTATTAGTTCTATTGGCTCTGCTGGCTCTCTAGCTTTTTTCTAAATGGCTCCCTCTTAAAGGACTCCAGTCAGCAACCCCACCTTGAATAGTGGTGACACATCTCTATGGAAACCATCTAATCTAAAGTTAACACCTACAGTTGGGTGGGTTACATCTCCATGGAAACAATAAAAAAGATCCCACCCAGCAGTATTGAATGAAAATTAAAGAACATGGCTTTTCTGGGGGTACACAACAGATTCAAACTGGCACAGGCAATAAATTGAGAGAAATTACAGGGGCCTGAGTGCTCTGTCAAATATTTAGGTGTTGTCAGCTCAGGTAAGACTAAAACTATTCCTTCTGCTGTGGTTGACAAAGGAAAAATTTATCCCACCCCCTATACTCCCAAACAATTAATTACATTCCTGGATTTGTTAGGATATTGGAGAGCATTCATACCACACTTAGCAGAAATCCTAAAGCCTTTGTACACATTAGTTCAGAAGGGGAAGAATTGGAAATGGGATATCCCCCAGCAGGTTGCCTTTGAAAAGTACAAATGGGCTACAGTACAGGCATGAGCTCTAAGAGGGGTGGATCCAGGTGTGCCTTGTGAATTGGTTGTGGCCAGTACATATTGGCTTTGGATGGGGCTTGTGGCAATGGCAACAGGCAAAACACGTACCTGTTGGATTCTGGTACCAATTGTGGAAAGAAGCAGAGTTAAAATATAGTCCTCTGGAAAAACAATTGGGTGCACCATATAACACCTTGCTGCAGGTAGGATTAACTCAAAAGCATCCAGTGACTCTGCCAACTGCCATCCCCATAAAGGGGTGTGTGCATGACACCACCAATAACCCCTGTTATGGGAGTGCTCAGCTTAGCATGCTGACAAAGTGGAAAGCCTATCTCTTGCAGAATATTATTTTCAACAACAGCCCATAAAGTGCAGAGATGCATGATATCTTGGGACCTGTCTCTTATGTGGAAGAACAGTGCTCTTCTTTTCCAGGTGACCCTCCTGATGTGGCTGTTTCCTTGCCCATGGTTGATGAGAGTGGGAACATACCTGACTCCATTTGGTTCACTGATGGGTTAGTACACAGGCAGCCTGCCGCTTGGACAGCTGTGGCTGTTCAGCCTAGCACTTATGCCATCAGGTAGGAAACTGGGAGCAGCTACTGGGCTGAACTAAGAGCAGTGTGGAAGGTCATTTTTCATGAACCCAGGGATGCACTGGCCATTTGTACTGACAACTGGGCCATATATAGAGTCCTGACTGTTTGGATGGTTACATGGAAACAAAAGCAATGGACAGTGGTTGGTCATCCCCTATGGGGAAAAGAGATGTGGAAAGATATCTGGACTGCTTGCCATAATGCAAGGTAACTGTTTTCCATGTTTCCACCCATAAAGCTGATTCATTACCAGGCAACATTGAGACAGATGCCTTGGCAAAGATCTGCAGCCTAGCCCCTGCAGCAGATCAGGCTTCTGAATAGCTGCACTGGAAAACAGGCCATTGGGGATATCAAACATTATGGTGACTGGCACAGCAATTTCAGCTGCCTATAATAGGACAACAGCTAAAGGAAGTGGTAAATGCCTGCTCTTCGTGCTCACTACCACAGCATAGGATGCTTCCACATCAACTTGGTCACATCAGCTGTGGGCAGCTCCTGGTCACCTGGTGGTAGGTAGACTATATGGGACCTCTGCCTCTGTCTGAAGGTGCAAAGTCTGCCTTCACAGCTGTAGATACAGCTACAGGACTGTTGCTGGCCTTTCCATTAGGAAAGGTTATCCAAAGGGCTACAATACAAAGCCTAGAAAAAATAAGTGCCTTTTTTCAGGTCCCATGTATATGGACATTGATGGGGGACCCCAATCATCAGAAGATTGACTCAAGCCTGGGCAACAGAGCATGATGTTTTGTGGACTTTTCACTTACCTTGCAAGTAAAGATGCCAATCTATACCCTACTTCCCCTTCCCAGAATCATGTTTACTGTTAACCTACAATATTTTTCATGAGACCTCTCTGCCGTTCTTGTCTCAGGCTCCTATAACTGGTTGAGTCCCACTTCATTGCAGAACATTTTCACACTGAGCTCTGTACCAGTCGCCATCAGAGCGGCTTGTTTCCCTGATTGACTTCCTTCTTTCATTCCTGAAAGTAAATTCCTATAAAAAAGGTCCCTGTCTTAGTCCGTGTCTAGTGCTTTCTTTGGTCTCTCAGCTGGAAAGGACAGGACAGTCCCTAGAGCAGATACGTTTAAGTCCTAACCCCAGGACCCATGCCTGTGACCCTGCTTGGAAATAGGGTTTTTGAAGAAGTGATCAGTTAAAATGAGCCCAAACTACATTAGAGTGAGCACTAACCAACAAAGGGGAAAATCTGAAAACACAGACACACAGACACATGAGAGAACACCATGTGATCATGGAAACAGATTGAGTGCTATAACTACAAACCAAGGGACACCAAAGATTGCTGGCAGACACCAGAAGCTAGAAGAGGCAAGGAAGTATTCTCCCCTAGAAGGTTCTGAGTGAGCATGGTCCTGCCAACACTTTGATTTCGACTTCCACCTCCCAGAACTGTGCAACAATAAATTTCTGTTGTTTTCAGCCACCCAGTTTCTGGTACATTGGTACAGCCACCCTAAGAAACTAAAACAAAACCTTTAACTACATCTCTCTCCAGACACCTTCTCATCATTCCCCGACCTTATAATCAGGCTGTACTTTACAGGATTCAAATTGGCTCTGACCCTAAAACAATTTGCTTTTGCTTCAGATAGTCCATAACAAGAAATATTTTTATGGAATATAATGGAGAGCTGGCAGCAGGTTGAGAAGCTAGCTCAAGATTTAAAATGCTGCAGTTTTAAAATGCTGTTCAGCCACACTACAGAACAGGTCATGCATAATAAACAGCTGCTTTATTAGTTTGATGGAGTATGCAGCAAATATGAAATGATAGAATGCAGCTACAAACCAGAAACAAGAGTCACAGGAAAATGTGCTAGTGTGGGCCAAATCATGGGTGCCATCGATGATGATGCCAGACATCAATTCTGACCAGCACACATTTTGTTACAGGGAAACCTCTGGGAGATGACAAAGCAAAGGACCCATCCAGCCCCTGCAGGGAAGACAATTGGTATCCAGACTGAACTCCTCTGTCAGTTGGGTAACAAAATTATTTTTCTCAGCACTGGGGTGCTACTAAAAGCATCTAACATGAATAAAGATAAACTACTGAGAGCCTATTTTCCATGTTAAATTAGTACAGGTATTTGGGAATTTGTTTCATGGCTTTAATCCAGACATATTCATCCCTCATCTTTTTTTCTGAAACAGACTAAAGTTTTGTTTCTGACTTTATCTATCCTAGGGGCATTTGTTCATGACAGGCAGAAAATGGGAATTGGTTAGCCACAAGTGGAAAAGGGCAGATGATATAAACCTCATAAGGCAGAAACAAGTGTGGGGGAAAGTCACTGGATTTCAACCTCCCTGCCTTCTATTCACTAGTGTATTTCCTGAAAGACAATCAAAAATTCATTCTCTACACTAGTATGAGACTAGTAATCCCCACATTCCAACTGAAAAAAAACACAAGTTTTAAGTATATGCATATTTCTAATAATGTCTCTTCTAATCTTATTTCCCCTTCCCTTTTTGGAATCCAATGGTTATGTAATTCCATTTTGTACTTTTCCATAATGACCCTCTGATCCATAAGGTGTGTCACAGAATAACATAACAACTTAGCTGAAATCATCAAATTACAAGAATATGTGCCTAAATCTATGTCCAGGCAAATTAAAGTTGAGCATTTCCTGAAAAAAACCTGCCCAATGTGCTGGTTTGAAAGTATTATGTGCCCAAGAAAAAGCCATGTTTTAACCCTGATCCAATCTTGTGGGGGCAGCTGTTTCTTTTAATCCTGATTCAATATTGTAGGGTAGAAACTTTTTATTAAATTACCTCCACAGAGATGTGTCATGCCCAATTGTGGGTATGGTCTTTTGATTAGATGGAGATGTAACTCCACCCACTCTGGTTGGTCTTGATTAGTTTACTGGAATCCTTTAAAAGAGGAAACATTTTGGAGAGAGCCAGAGCCAACAGAAACTTCAGAGCAATGACACATATGTCTGCTTGGAGAACAGAAACACAGATGTTTAGAGATGCTTGGAGCCCCGCAGACATGGCCATGTGCCTTCCCATGAGATGTTAAGCAAACCAGAACCTGGAGAGAGCCAAGGGAAGCCAACAGATGAAGGTCTGCCCTAGAGAAGCAAAGTGAGGAACCCCCACAGTAAACAGGCTAAAAGCAACAGAGCCCAGGAGTAAGGGATGAGCCAATGCCAGCCATGTGACTTCCCAGCTGACAGAGGTGTTCCAGTTGGCATTAACCTTTCCTGAGTGAAGGTATCTTTCCCTGGATGCCTTAGCTTAGACATTGGCATAGGCTTAGGACTGCGAAGTTGCAACTTTTTAATTCCTTTTATAAAAGCCATTCCAATTCTGCTATATTGCGTTCTGCAGCTTAATAAACTAAAACACCCAATGCCCTAGGTACTTCTCATTTTAAATTCTTCATGTTAATAATCCAAGTCAATTTTTGTTTTCCTGCACAAAATATTTGCCCAAATTTCCCGTTTTATTTTGCAGATATTCACACATTAGAAATGACATTTTATAGTATTCACTACAAACGGTTAAGGCTGACTCTACATACAGTGATTTTACTTTCTGAACCAAAAATAGTACACATGGCCTGCAAGCAGGACATGGTGCTTTACTCCCAACCCAATATTCCCGATTCAATCTCTCCCCACCAAATCACTCATCAACACTGACATTAAAAGTCTCTTCCTAAAATTAAAATCTGATCAAGGCACTCCCATGCTTCAAACCTTTGAACATATCCTTATACTACATGATCACACGCTCTACATTTTATATCAATTTATCTGTTTAAATAAGCTAAATCACAAAACAATTTTAAATAAATTGCATTGGAAGATAATTCCAAATTATAACTGTTTTCAGGAGTATGTTCTTCCTTCACTTTTATTAGACTGGTTTTATCACAGTCAAGACTGCCACTTGGGGGAGATATTGTAAAGATGGTACCAATATTGGGTGGGGGAGGGGACAGACTAAATGGCGTTTAATAACGCTTCCAATCCTATAAATGAGTGTATGACAACAAAAATGATGAGCCTCAAAAATACAGTCCAGTTGGGTTATCTTAACCAGAAGCTATAAAACCTGGGTTTCTATAAGGATTCACTACAATGAAAGGCAGCATACTTATTGGAACTTATTTGTTGTTTAGACTCTACATTAGATATAATTGGGTATAATAGCTATGATTTTGGTATATCAAGAAAGATAATTACAAAGGACTATCATTTTTGTTTTTGTTGGTTACTAAAAGAGTTCAAGAAGTGTATCTATTAGGGAAGTGTGAGAAATCAGAAAGGGGGTTCATTTGCATAGGTGTTAATTCCAGAGAAGAGAGTACAATAATAACAAAAATACTTTCTTCCCCTTACACAGATGTTTTCTTTGAACTTGAAAGATAAATACTGGGTAAAATGCTTTTGCCCAAATGCTTAGATACCTGCTGACAATCAGAATCAATGGCAGAATGATGTCATGCCAAAGAACATACTGTATCAGCTTTTGACTTAGAATTCTAGGGCTAATTCACAGAGAAATTAAAATATGCCACCCCGAGTTCTGGGATATGTATCTCAACTAATGAATATGGTGAAGTATGATGGCACATCTAGGCCTGATTTAAGGACAAAATACTTTAAAAACAATTCCCAAAGACTAGAAGGATACCCAACATTTTTTTTTGCCTTGTCACAAATACCTAAAAGAGAAAAGGGGGGTTACTGTCAACAAGCAAATCTTTGTCATTTCTCAATTTTCATCCATCTTATTTATAAGATTTATAAACTATTATTTTTAACTCTCCTCCTGGCAGTAAATAAAAAAAAAAAAAACATAAGCCTTTTGTTGAGTCTCAAGTATAATGCAAAATAGTGCCAGTCCTTCTTCCCAGGGCCTGTGACCTTGCACCAAGCTTAGGAAAAGCCCACCGTACGTGCTCCAACTTTCCCGACAACAGGAATGTGGAAAAAGTGCTTTCCACTGATATAGGTTCGTCGCAGCCTTGTCCAGAGTCTGAGACCAGTTGGGCCCTGAGCTTCTCATCTCACGCACTGAGATTTCTATTCTATTTGTTTCTAAGTCTCAGTTTGTCACTAACTGCAATGACGCTAGACAGAATCTTGTCCCTCCTCTTCTTCCTCAAGAGGCTGTACACCATTGTGGGGATGTCAACCCAGTTTTTCAAAAAACAATCATCTAAGCCAAACCTAGATCATGAAAGGAGCCAAGTAAAGAGATAATAAAAAATAAATCTCCAGAATAGAGGGATCAGAGAAGTCTGAGGAAAATTTTCAACATCTCCAGATAGTCAAAATTATCAAAATAACAGGCCTGGTGCAAATTTGTCATCTTTCCTTATCATTACATGTGGAGAAAATAATAGATGTTCATTCAACTATGGAATTCAGTCCACCAAATTCTTCACAGGTTACATTTTCTAACTGTCTCTTTCTGGCATCATCAAAAGTCATTTGGTACTGATATGTGGACCAAATTCTGAGGCAAGTAGTACTCGAGCCAAATTACTTCAATATCAAGTATGTTAATAATAATGGCTTTGCAAAAATGTAAACATGGAGAGCTCAAGGAGTAAAATCCATCATCAAATAAGTAGTTGCATCCTTTGGCCCATTGTTGTGCTGAAACAACCAAACCCTACGTAAATATACATGGAGAAAGCAACAGGGACCATGGCAGCATTTGCATTTCATACCCAGCCTGTTTCACTTCCTCCCTCACAATTATGGTTGTGCTTACCTTTCTTCTAGTGATAAAACTTAAAATAAAACCTCAAAAGCAAATATCAAAACCCAAGGTTATTTATAGCTGTCCAACTTCTTCTGATGCAATTAAATTCGATTTACTCCAGTTCTGCAAGAAAATTAAGCATCTTACTCAGCATACCTCTGTAGCTTCAGGAATGCCATGTGGCAATTCAACGTATTTGTTCTTTCTCTTTAGTGGGGGAAAAACACAAAAATTGATGACATCACCTGAAAAGCAAAAGAAGTGAGGATCTAAGCCTGTGGAGGCAGTTTAATCACTTGCAAGCAGTTTATCATTCAACATAATAATACAGGGCCTTAAAAAGCCTGCTCTGACATTCTCATTTGTCCTGTGATAGAGTGCTTACTGCATGGGAATTTAATATCCCCAGTGCAATCAAACTCTGCAGTGCACAGACTATGCCTGTCATCTGTAAACTGCAAGTCACAGTCCTCCCCATTTCTTTCGGACCAGGGCAGGGACACTGCAAGGGGCTGGGATCTGTTATTCAAAGTTCTCAGCCCAAGTCCCATATAGGCCATTTGTAAGGCTCAGTCCCTAGCTCAGAGCGTGTGAACCCAGGGCATGTGCATTTTTTCAAAGCTACACAGAGCTGATTTAAGAATCACAGGGAGGCAGAGGTAACCTTTTAGCGTCATTGCAAGTGCATTGTTTTAAAATTCAACCAGTGAGGTGGCGTGTACGCTGTCTTAAAGAAAATTCATGCAGCCTCATTTATGAAAGCTACACAGTGATTTTCCCTGTAAGTGGACAGTTCTCCAGGAAGACTTCTGAGGGGTATAAGTTTCCCTTTCCATAGAAACAAGAAAATCTCCTGGCTATTGTGTTCCTTATTATCCTGGCACAAATTCCCTTGTTCCAGGGAAGATAGGCACAATATCCATCATTTTGTAAAGAAAGAAATGGAAAAATTGAAAGGTAGAATAACTTGCCCAAAATCACAGTGATGTCAAAAGTAGCTGGTTCAAAGAAGAGATTAAGATAATGTGTCTCTGATTTTTTTGTTCTGATTTGAAAATGAATGTTCCATTATATTGTCTTCACCTATAAATAAAATTTCAGGTTTAGTGAAACAAAATAAAGAAAATCAGTTTAGTTTAAAGCAGACATTCTCAAAGTGTGTTTTCTAAACTGGCAGCATAGGAATCACTTTGGGAATGTGTTAGAGATGCAAATTCTCAGGGGTCACCCCAGGCCTAGAGAATCAAAATATCTGTGGTTTCATTCCAATTTTCTGAATCCCATTCCTTTCCCGTCAGTGCCCTCACTTAAGCAGTGAATACCCTGCAAAGTTAAGAATTTAATTTGCATTGTAATTCAGCCACTGACACTATGGGTCTGGTTTTCAGAAATTTTAAAAATGCAGCTACACATAATGAGATTTTCTTCCAGGGCACACACAGGAACTCTCATGTCCTTCAAAAGGCACTTAAGTTGGGCACTTCAAGACTTGAAATCATTCCTTTCATAACAACTGTGTCCAGCATATTTAGATTGCGGCCAGCCTACATCATTATACTTTTTTAACACCACAAACTCCATTAAGATGTCAAATACACTGTCACCCTGAACCTTACCTCTTAAAAACATTGAATACCAGTGATAATATTTTGCATTCTCTCAATTGCCAGCTCACTCCATGGACTGTCAGTGTCATCTTGACTATTGGAAATAAAGTCACTAGTGCCTTTGAATCTAATGAAACTAGAGAACAAATTCCAAAAATCCCCAGAACCAACTCAGAAATCTCATCCTTAAAATTCTGTTCTCAAGAACTACTCCTATATATAACCATACATCTTTTACAATGTCACTGTATGATTGTGAAAACCTTGTGTCTGATGTTCCTTTTATCTAAGGTGTGGACAGATGAGTAAAAAAATAAGGATAAACAAAAGGACTACTCCTGGTACCAATTCTGTATTGGTCAGGGTTCTCCGCGGAATTAGAACTGACTGAAAATATATACATTATGTAAATATTATGAGATTTATTGTAGGAATTTGCATACACAAGTGTAGGGTTGGGCAAGTTCAAATTCCATAGGGCAGGTGACAAACTGGGAATTCTGATGAAAGCTTTAGATGAATTCACCAGGAGAAGCTAGCTGCTGCAATAGAGATGGAAGCTCTTCCTTCTGACTGCAGAAATCATCAGTTCTCCTTTTAAGTTCAACTGATTGAATGAGATTTCTCTCATTGTTGAAGGCAAACTCCATGGTTAATTGTAGATGCAATCAACTTACTCATGATTTAAATCCACAAAATATCGTCACAGTAACAGTCAGACCAGTGTTTGCTTAACCATACAACTGGACACCATAACCTAGCCAAGTTGACGCATGAACTTAACCATTGTATTTAACTTTTCTCTCCTTTCATTTCTACATTCAGGTAATATAATTCCAGTGTATCCACATCATTGGTATCAATTTTCACTTTTTTACACCAATCACAAATCTCTGGCACAGACCTCTCAGAATCCTGGACTCATACAAATACCTACTCAGCATCCTTACGTGAATAATTCAAAGGTGCTTCATAACCCAAAACTCAATTCATTATTCCCAACCTCACACTGCACCTCCATACCTGGTTTTCTTCCAGTGTGAGTATTATCAGTAAAAAATACAAGCTCTTATTCTCTTAAGCAAGCCAGGAATCAAGGAATCATTCCTATTCCTTTTCCCTCACTGTTGATACCCAAAAACACATCCTGCCAATTTCACTTTTGAAATACCTCCTGAATCTGTCTAGTGCACCACATCCGCTCTATATATTGTAAACCAAATTAACCACACCTCTTGCTCAAACTGTTGAAATTCTTCTTACATATTAATGACCACTAATCTATTCTCTACAATGAGACTGATCTTTTCAAAGTACAAATTTAATCACATCATTCCATCACCCTTTAAAACTCATCAGAGGCTTCCCTTCAATGCTGGCTAAAGATTCATATGCTTAACATTAGTCCCCCAAGATCCTGCCTTGGCCTGGTTCCTTTCTGCCTCCCCAGTATCATTAAAATCCATAATTCTACTTTCCCTCTGCAGGTCAGCCACATTAGCTTGTTTCTTGAATAAGCTTGCTCACTCCAGCCAAGGGGTTTTGGAACATAGAAATTCCGTGGTTTCAATCTCCCTACCCATCTCATGCTCATTTTAACCTCTTCCTTTAGATTTTTATCTCACTTCAATCCTAATATGATCTCCATCTGTGATTAATTTCCTCTTTCATAAGTTGTCCTAAAAATCTCTCTCTGTGTACCAAATCACAGTCGTAAACTTGCATGCATTTGTAGGATTCTTTGATTAACTCCTATTCTCCTCACTACACTACAAGTGGCCCCATGAAAGCAGAAACCATTCCTACTTTTATTCCACCAACATATCCTCAGGGACTCAGGCATTATGCAAATATTTTCATGCTGGGAAGTGTTCTAAGTTCTGGGCATTCAGTAATAACAAAAAGAGAAGCTTCCATCTGCTGTGGTATTTGCACTATAGTAATAAAAAGACAATGGCAAATATGTTTTTTAAATTTAAAAATAGCATAATAATAAGTGTTATGCAGAGGATTAAAATAAGGTGATATGACAGATAGTTAGGTGACCTAGTGGTTACTTCAGATTGAAAGAGGACCTTTTCGGAGTGGTGAAATTGAAATTTTTAGTTAAGGTTTGAATGAGAAAGATGAAGCCAGACATGGGAAGATCAATGAGCAGAGGGAACAGCTACTGCTGAGGTTAGAAGGTGGAGCAAACACCTGGCATGATGCCAAGCTCATTATGAATGCCCAGTAAATATTTGTTGATTGTTGTTGTAGCAAATATATAGAGAAGTATGGCCCCCTGAGGGGGCCTGAAACCAGGCTTCTCTTCTTTAGGTTGTGAAATACAGGAGGAATAGGAGAGGAAGGGACAAGTGACGGGGATGATTTCGCTATTGACTGCCAGATTTCCAGACCTGCTCTCCGAGGAAGTGAGGTGTGACACATTGATTTTTGTCATTTCTATTGTGAGACAGGCATGACTCATCTTTTTGACAAAGGTGCTTCGGTAAACTTCATACAGTGAGACTTTGGACAGGCTGAAGAAAAAGCTGCATCTGCTATAACTATTGCTGCTTTGCTCAGATTGTATCTAACGCCAAGGCTTTACTTTGAACCAGGCACAGTAAAGTTAAAACTATTTTCTTGATTTAAGGTTGTGCTTTCAAAGTGAAATTATGTGTGTAAATAAATTCATAATATCTAAAGGAGGCGTCAACCGTAACATATAATTTTTAAGTCTAGAATCATCTCATGTCTTCTTCCCAGCCTTTGGGTATTCTCTCAAATTACAGTTTCCTCGGTTATTTTTTTCTTCATCTATCTCTAGAGCAACAATAAAATTTTACACACTGAATGATGAATAAGACATGCTCTTCCCTAGGCAGAAGCCAGGATCAAAGCAAAGTATGTTACTCAAATCCTCAGCATTTTTAAAAAGCAAATGTTTCCTTACAGATTGAACTAAAATATTTAATGTCTGAAGAAAATATGGTCTGTAAAGTCTTTTAAAGTTGCCATTCAATTACATTAATAATTTGCTCTCCTGAATAAAGAGAATTTTAAACCATCCGGTTCGTTTTTTATTTTATTTTTTTTTTTCAAAATGTGTGTGTGTATCTGTGTGTGCAGGTGGGGAGGAGGGAGGAGAAGGGACTTTGGAAATTTTCTAAATAAAACTGTTTTATTTAAAGGTCCTCTGTCCCAGTCTTTGTGAAAAGTAACTTTTGATGACGGCGTTTGAGAATGCTTCAGCCACCCCAGATAACTATCATTAATGAAGTAATGAGCAAGCTTATGCATTAAACAAATCAGCTTACTCAATAGCAATTCTTTGGGGAGAGTTAATTACCATCTCTGAGTCTCAGCTTCCTAGCCTGTGCTATGGTGATAATAGTAATCTCTTTTACACATAGAGAATGCCAATAGCATCTAATGCATCGCCTAAATGTGGGACGGTGATCAATGAAGATAATTATTATTAGCGTGATTTCTTATGAGGAGTGTAAGACTTTGCAACTTGAAAGAAAGCAATAGTGACATGTTTGAATGAAATGCAGTTTACTAACATCACCATTCAGACGGTTCTCTGCGAATGGTTCTCCATTCTAACTAACAATTAGCATCACATGGGGAGCATTTTTAAAAGTACAGATTCAGGAGGAAATCTGACAGTCAGCTAAGTTTGGGAACAGTTAATGGGCAAGCATATTATAATATGTAATGTAATTACTAGAACATTTTTCATATATTACCACTTGTAATGCTCATGTCAACCCTCCCTATATTGAAATGAGAATGGAATTTGGAATTAAAAGAACCAGCATTTACACTTTTTAGCTTTGAAAATCACTTAACATCTATGATCTTTGGTGTTCCCACCTATAAAATAGAAACATAGTTAAATCCAACCTGTTGTCTACTAGGCTTTCTGTAAACTCTGAGGCTCTTACAAATATAAGGTATTATTATTAAAAATGGAAAATGAGTTTTACTCTCAGAGGGCTTATAAGTCCCAAGTGTTTTTATTAAATTCTGCAAAAATAAAAATAAAACCATGGGTATCTGAAGGAAGATGCATAAGTGTCTGTATACATGTGTGTATATATGTGTATATATGTTTATGACAATATTAAAGAAAAGTTAGGCCAAACAGGACTGTTTTAGTTTCCTAAACTGCTCAAGCAAATATCATGTATGATGATTCTGGTGTCAACTTGGCCAGGTGGTTATGCCCCGTTGTCTGGTTGGGCAGGCACTGGCCTGACCATTGCTGTGGGAATGTTTTGTGGCTGGTTGATGAACTGGAAGGCTGGTGTAGTAAATCATCAGCCAGTTGATTGCATCAGTGGCTGATTGCATGTGATCAACTAAGGCATGTCTCCACAATGAGATAATCCAATCATTTGAGGGATTTTAAGGAAAAGGAGAGACTCTTTCACTGCTTCTTCAGCCAGCAAGCCTCTCCTGTCCACTTCATCAGACCCTTCATCAGAGCTGCCAGCTTCACAGCCTGCCCTACAAATTTTGGACTCTTCCATTCCCACAGTTCCATGAGATACCTTTTTAATTCTCCGATTTACAGATCTCTCCTGTAGGTTCTTTTTCTCTAGAGAACCCTGACTAACACACCATGCAACAGGGAGGCTTAAACAATGGGAATGTATTCACGCACAGTTTTCAGGCAAAGAGAAAAACGACACCATGAAGGCTATTCTTTTTCTCTGAGGACTGTGGCATATTGGGGATGGCCACAGGCACCCCTAGAACCTTAGCATGTCACATGGCAGGGCACAGGGCAGCATCCCCCATCTCCCTTCTCTTCGGGATCCCTTGCTGTTCAGCTTCTGACTACTTCTTCTATGGCTTTCTCTCCCTCTGAATTTCATTCCACTTATAAAGGGCTCCAGTAATAGGATTAAGTCACATCCTGATTGGGCCAGGCCACACTTTAAGTGAAAAAACCTCAGGAAAAGTTCCTATGTACAATGGTTCACACCTCCAGGAATGAATTAATTTTAAAAACATGTTTTTCTGGGGTTCATACAGCTCCCGATTGCCACAAGGTGATGGCACCTGGGGTTTTTTTCATTTTGTTTTGTGGAATTAACTCAGGTTGAGTATTAAATAAAATATAATCTCAGCATTAAATGTGAACTCTGGAAGAAAATTCTGGATGTTATCATGAAAGATAATGTCTATCTAATTAAAGTAAAGTATTTAGGAAAACAACATCATTCCTTAACTTTGCGTGCTGCACTGTGAACTACATTCTAAAAGTGCTTGCAATCAGGAAATTTTATGGGTTCTCACCCCTCCTCCAAAACATAATTTTAATTTTGGTTGGGTTTACTTTAATAGTCTCCATTCTTCTAAGTCACTGGTAAATTAAGTTATATAGGGAATGGGAGCATTAATGAAAGAAAAGAAAAGAATTAAAACGTGGTGGCTTTTAATGTATAAGTTACAGAAACAAAATTTGTTTCCTCCAGATGCAGCATGAACTTTCACCCATGAGCCTAGATTATGGGTAATAAAGCAATTGCAATGGTTATGTAAAATAAGCATAGAAATATAATGCCCACTTTAAGAAGGAGTTACATTACACTTTACCTACAGAGTAGGTAATAACCACTTAAGTTTCAGAAGTAAAACATTCTCCCATTATTTTCTTAACTCTGGACATTAAAAATTAGAGAACCGATGGAAACATCCAGGACATAAAGAGGACACACTCTGAGACTAAGAGTCATCCCCACAAAATGCTACCTAGGAAGTTTGTTAAAAATGAGATGTCTTAGCCCTACCACCAAGATTCTAATTTATTAGGCCTGGGATGGGACCCAGATAACAGATTTTTTAATAAGCATTTAATAAGTATAATGAGGGTAACTTCACAACCCTTGGTGTAGGGTGTTAGTTAAAGCAAGGCATGTAGCAGACACCTTTCAAATAACAATCCAGGTGATGAAATTCCATGCCCTTAACATCTTTATCTATGGAATCTGTAGCTCACTATGCAACAGAATATTCCATGTTCAATAAAATTCAATGAGAACGCCAGCAGGGAACCCCAAAACCACACAGGTTTGAATCTGTCATGTACCCCAGAAAAGCCTATTTTCTTTTAATCCAGTCTTGTGGGGCAGACATATTGTTGGGTGGGACCTTTGATTCGGTTGTTTCCACAGAGATGTGACCCCGTCCATTCAAGATGGGTCTTAATTCATTTGCTAACGTCCTTTAAGGGAGAGACATTTTGGAGACCTGAGAGAAAGACATTCTGGATCGAAGGACCAGCAAATGTCTCTGTGTGACTTCCCATGTGATAGAGGAACCCTGGAGGCCAGCAGCCTTTTCCTCCGAGAAGATATCCTCTTGTTGATGCTTTAATTTGGACACTGTCATGGCCTTAGAATTATAACTTGTAACTTAATAAATCCTCTTTGTAAAAGTCAATCCATTTCTGGTATATTGCATTCTGGCAGCTTTAGCAAAATGAAACAGAAAGTACATATTATTCTTTAATACATGGAATATTAAAAGTCACCCTTTCAAACAAAGAAGTGTTAAGAAATGGAAAGAATCAAAAGTAAATGCATGTATATATCAGCTAATATGTAATGATAATTATATAAAATGTAATCATGAGATCACAAACAATTACAATTATCTTGCTAATTTTAGCAGAGTTGTTACCCAGTGCACAGTCCATACACTTACCACCAAAGTAATCTGTCTGAAGTATTGTATCATCTACTGCTATATTCATTCATTCCCTCAGCTGAGTCAGAGGCAAACTGAGAAGGCCAGAACAAGAAAACAGTATTAAGTAAGCACATCCTTGATGCAGGGGACTCATTTCCTGTCATTCTTTTAAAACTTTCATTCATCCTTATGTCCTAGAGACTCAATTTTTCAACTGTTTTTCTATGGTATGGTTGATTAGAATAAGCCAATGCTTATTCCATTTCTCAACACAATAAAAATTTTATGTTAACAATATTGGAGATAGAATTAATAATCTTCTTAAACAAGCCATACCATGTCATAGCTTTAGAGAATACAGTGAAAGTTCAAGGGACATAATTTGACACGTAGCATATTATGTGTATTATTATAAATATAGTGATATATAATAGCAATAATGGGATACTCAACTTATCCTTGATCAGTCTCAAATTTTACATTTTTGTCATACTAAAAATACTTACACTAAAAATACTTACATAATATCAACTATGCTAGATTCACGAGATTTGGCATTAAATAAAATATATATGTGCCTGATTTTAGGTAACCTGCACTCTAACACACAACTCAAAAAAAAATAAACATATTGTTGTGAGACAATTTCCTATAGATCTGTCATGTGATTTGTGTGATTGTGCAAGCAAAGGTACTAATTGCCCATTGTTCTACATTATCCTTTTAAGACTGTTACTATAACAGCCTTGGAACACTGAAATTATATCTTCCTAAGCAGTAAAGGGCAGGTTTACCTACTGTCCAGCATAAAATATTCAGGATCCCTAAATTCATGATTCATCTTCTGAAATGCAATCTGCTGATGTGTTGACTCCATTCGGTCCCACCCACATCAAACCAGCCCCACTCCTCCGTGGGACTGGAGGACATGGAGAACTGATGAATATATGCTAATGCTCATGGTGCCTGCTGAGCTATGAGTAATAACGTCTTTTGTCTCTGGCCCAGGAGTCTCATATCTTCAGTTAGCATCTGTGAAACTGTGGCAGGCTACTTGTCAGTTTGCAAGTAGTTTAAAATCTCAAACCCTTAACCATTACTGACTGATATGACTATTATTATCCCCAGAATTTTACATGAATGCTCATTATTTCTTTAATTCTAAGGTGCCATTGATTGTGAGCTACCTCACCGGTGTGACAACATTTGGCAGTGGATTAAGAAGGGGGATGACTGCCATTTAAGGTATACATTTAATATACAAACGTATCACAATGTTGAAAAAATTAACAATAAGTAAAAATGTCACAATAAAAAAAAATACTGTGTTCACTTTGAATCTTTGATTTGAAAATCAAACTGGAAACCTAAAAATAAAATCAGAAATTCTTATTCATTCATTCATTTGACAAATATTTATTCCTCACCTCTTATATCCCAGGCACTGTTCTATGTGTTGGCAAAACAATATTGAACAAAATAGACAAGAATTTCAGCTCTCGTGGAACTTTCATTCTAGAGGAGAACTCAGATGTTAAACAAGATAAATAAAATATAGATTATAATGGATTGTGATTAGTACTAGGGAAAAAAATAAAGAACAAAGGGGAAATAAGAAAGGTTAGGAAGGAGTTTTGAATTTTTAAAAGGGATGGGAAAGGCTTCACTGGGAAACTGATAGTTGAGTAAAAGTCCGAAAGCAATGAGGGACCCAGTCCCCTGGCTACTGGAGATATATTTCCAGGCAGAGAGAACTGAAAATACAGCTCAGAAGCCCATATTACTGAATCAGCATGATCTGAAGAGAGAAATCAGATGAAATCAGAGAAATGGGGAGACGGCAGGTTAGAGGAGGGGGAGGTCATTGTAAGGATTCATCTTTGACGGTGCTGGGATGGGAAACCAATGGTTCTGAAAAGACAAGTGATGTACGACATTTAAAAAGACATATGAAGCGGAGGAAAGAATAGACGTTTGTCAAGTATAGAAAGGCAGTACTGGTTCTTATAAGTGGAAGTTATAATAGGTAGATCTAAGTTTCCTATAAAGAAAAATTGCTCCACAAGGAATTCAAGCAGAGTCTGCGTGATATTTGGAGAAATCATTACTAATTTCTAAGTGAACAAGATCCTCTCTCACTTGTCAATCCAATGATCCTGTGATTTGTTCAGGTCATGTCCCACCAGAGTTAAAATCACAATTTTTCAAAATTTCTAATTCTAAAATGGAAACATATTTCATGTTGGCCAAATGAGTCACATCTTTCAGGGAAAACATGATACTAGGTTCTCAACTACAGTGTTAATATACCAACTTATTTCTATCTTGGCACATTATCAACTCAGAAGAATTCATATAAATATTATATAAAATAATTTCCTATGTCATCAGTTTGTGAAGTGAGTTCATATACTCCTCTATTTTGGTGAAAGGAGACCCAGAGAGGCAAAGTGGCTTAGATATCATCTAGCTTGCTATCTCCCATCAAATAGTGACTCCCTGGAGCCCTTTCTTGAGAGTCTCAGTTCTAGAGTCATGATCTGTTTGCTAGGAGTATGGGGGCTTACTTGATACATAGCTATCATAATGTAAATCACTCTAAACAAAGACACAAACTGTTCCAAAATAGATAAATTGAGAATCATATGCTTTAAGATAGGGGTTATGTTTCTGGTTCCTGCCAAGATGGCAAGTTAGTTCCAGCTGCTGGTTACCACCCCAACTTCTTCTACCTCTGGGAACCCAAAGAGGATGCTTACAATGCCCCATTTAGGATGATGTTTTTTATAGGATTTTTATAGATATCTCTTCTGCAGTTTAAGTTCTCTGACATTCCTAATTTATAAAGGTTTTATTTATTTTAATCAGAAATGAACACTGAACTTTAAGAATTCTTTTTCTGCATTTATTGCATTGATTGTATGGTTTTTCTCTGTTAATATGTTACTGGGGTGAAGAACTTTTATATTGTATCATTTCGCTCAGTTCTAAGTATTCTTAAACTTCATCTATACTTTCTCCTTTAACATATATGAATTATTCAAGGGTGTTTTTATTTTCAAATATATGGTGACTTATATTTGTAAAAAAGACATGAATTGTTATACCAATACTCTAGTGTGCTCATGCAACTGACCATGAACTGGGGAGTATTAGATGTGACGTTATACCCCCTTAATGTAGCTATCTTCAAGCATTAAAAATATGATGTAGACATTTATTAGATGACATGAGAAGTGTTTATGATGTATTTTTTATGTGAAAACATGGGTCTCAAACCATAGAAACTATGACCACATCTTTTAAGTATATAGTTTTGACATAAGAAATATGTTGAGACAGGATTTACATATGTAAATATAAGGCAGGTCAGAGTTTTCTTCCTTCCTCACCTCCTTATTTGCTTTCTCCCCTTCTATCCCTGCCTAGGAGGAATTTGGGGTTCTTTTGTTGTTGTTTTTTTGCTACTGTTGTTCATATTACTGTTTTCTTTTGTTTGTGTATTTGAAAGGTTAAAAAAAAGAGAGACCAAGAATCTGCTAGCCTAGAAAGGTATTGAATTTATGTTATAAAAGACATTAATGTAACTAAACAAAAGTTTTGTTTGTCCTGTAAATTTTTGACTCTGAGTAAACAAAAGCTCTTTACCAAAAAAAAAATAATAATAAAAATAAACTCCTTCCAGTGAAACACATCAAAAGCCCCGACACCACCTCTCCAGGAGGGGAGACCAATAGAACCAATAGCAAAAGGCATTGAAAAAGGCTAAAAGCCTAAGGCAAGAGGGAAGCCAGAGGGAATCCATCTAAGACAAACTCAGACACACTGACACATGACTCAAAAAGGAAAGTAAATGTCTGTTCTGCATTATCTTCTGGGCCCTGCGTGTAGCAGAGTAGCGAAAGTGTCTTAATGGACTTGACCTCAATGCCCCTAAAGTTCTCACTGGCATTACTAAGGGATGTGGGTGTTATGTGCCTGTGTGTTTCCAGAAAAATTCAGAAACAATACATATCATGGTAGTAATATGGGAATACAAGAGTGATGAGATGATGCAGACTTTTTATTTTCTGATTTTTGCTTATCTATGCTTTCTAAACTTTTTCTACAATAAACATGTCATGTTTTGAATAAGAAAAAATATGTAATCATTATTTTAAGCAAAGGAAGAGAGAAAGCCTGCAAGGGAGATTTCAGACAAGGTAACTCTGGTGATCTCCCCATCGTTTCACCTGCAGGGCAAGAAAAAAATACCAAAAAAAACATGTTGTGTACTTCCAGAGATTGTAATGCTAGAAGGGATCTTAGAAATGATATGGTTCCTCTCTCTCTCTCTCTCTCTCATTTTACAGATAAGGAAACCCAGGCTCAGAAATGCTTAGTATTGCATCCAATAAAAGTTCATAGCAGGAGTGCAAGGAAATAATTTAGATTTGCTAGTTTTTAATCCTATACTTTTATGAGGTAGCAGGAGAAGCAGAATCATAACAAATTAAGGTTCTACAGTGTCTCCAATTAATTCCATCCAAAAAAGAAAAATGTGAGGTTTTTTTGGCCGAAGACAAAAAAATGTAATTAGCAATACTTAAAAGTTTAGGTCCGATCTGTTTGAAAATGATGTCTTAAATCAATGGCCAACTCCCAGGACATCTTGAACACATATGTATTTATAATGTGTCCCTCTATAAACTAACTGCTGACCTCTGTGCTCTATCCCCTCCTATTTAACACCCTCCCCTGGGTGAAGACTGTCCAGTGATGGGATCACTGATCACCAACCCATTCTCTTCCCAGAGAGTGAGGCAAAATTATTATCAAAACCCCAGCAATTTTCAGTGTCATTTTTTTCTAAACATGTCTGTTCCTGACTGATAAACAGGAGGCATTTTCCTTTCAGCTATCTCTTATTCTGAAAGTAGAATTGTAAGGATGACTTTACAAATAATGCATGCCTCCTATTTGGCTCAGGTAAACCGAATGGGACACTATCTACAAAGTACTTTGAGCTCCCAGACATGGACTCCTGCAATGAGCACTAGACTTGCTCTCGTGAAAGGTATCTGCTGAGCCTGGCAAATCACCAAACTGTAAAATAACTTTGCTGCACCCCATCTGTATCTTTCACCTACATACCGAAATTGAAAGTAGGAACCAGGAGTTTGGGGCAAAATCACATGCCACAGTAGTTCTGCAGCGTGGGTAAGAAAGGAGGTGACAGATGCAAAGGGGTTCTGAAAACAGAGAGGGTATTTAAGTCAACTTTCAAATTTACCTCTTCCTTTCCCATGTGTTCTAAAATCTGACATCTTTCCCATATGCCTGCAGATGGTGTCTCTAGGGCCGGTGTCACTGCTCTCTAACGGGTAAAACTAGAACTGAAACCCACAAGCTTAGCACCTGCGGGGGTCATTAACGATGTCAGCACTCACTTAATTCCAAGAACTGCCCCAACAAACGTAACTCCTAACAAGGAGACCCCTCATCCTTTGGTGATACGTCACCTTCTCCTTAGCAGTCTGGTTTTTAGTCTTACTCCCTGTTTGATCCAGCACAGGTATCTTAAATCTGGAACTCTCCTTAGTAAAACTCAAAGTTGAAATTCTTGATTGACAAATCTCACCCAGAAAAGACGAATTTACTATGAATTTACATCTTCAACATTGGTTAGTAGCTGTTGTTTTTTAAAATTACTTTAAAGTTGCCAGAAAACCATTGCTCTACCCTTCCTCACACACATTTCTTCATCTTGAATTTCTTGCTTTTCACCCTGATTGCAATTAAAGTATGCAGAGGTCGGGAATGTAAGTGGTGCGGCTACTGTGGAATACAATATGGGGATTCTTCAAAAAGATAAATATAGGATTTCCATACAGAATTACTCAGCAATTCCATTTCTAGGTCTATACCCAAATAAATTGAAAAGCAGGCTCACACAGAAACTTGCTTGAAGGGGGAAGAAGGGAAGAGGGAGGTGTTGCCTGGTGGGAAAAGAATGTTTATGATTTGGGGACATTTTTAATCAAAATCAATTTTAAAAACAACATCATTTAAAAATAAGAAACTGAAAAAAAAACATGCAGAGTACGCATCAGTAAGGCTAGCTAGTCATCTTATCACACATAAATGATTTTGTTTGTGGAGCTGTCCCCATCCATAAAAGAAACCTTCCGGAGAATCCTATGAATAGCAGAAATATTAGACCACATCTGTATAAGCTGTGGATTAGAGGTAGAACTACCAGAAATTACTAAAAACAGTAAGGACTCTGAGGCTGTGTCTTAATACTTATACCCATTTTATAGAATAACAAACCTAAGCATAGAGAAGTGATGTAACATGCAAATTATATAACTAAATTAGAAAGATTCTTATAAATATATTTTCATTATGTGAAGCACATTATGCATTTTACTGAAGCATTTAGTGTTACTAAGTAAACATCAGTCTACTAATTTAGGAGCATATGTTTTAAAACAAGATAGAATCGTTCATTTTGAGCAAGGCTTTGGGCTGGCGATAAATCCAGATGACAGTTTTATTAGTGAGAACAGCAGCTCTTTGCATAATAGAAATAGCCTTAATCAAAGGACAAACTTGGATCCGCAGTGGAAAAAGCAGTTTCATTTCAATTCCAAACATCTCCCAAGTATCAATGAACCTGTCCCTGGCGTTGTGCTGATATGTCACACAGATGCATTCATACCCTCATTTTCCAAAATTCTGAAAATCTTATGAGGGTAGAGAGATGACCAACTATAAAGCAATACAGGATGGAAAAATCTCCAAACAGCTGTAAGTCAGGAGCATTTGGAACCCAGAAGACGAAGCAAGATGACCATGGAAAATTTCAGCCATTGGCCCAAATTAGCCTTTCAGCTGCAACCATAGTCAGGAGTGTTATCTTTCAAAACAAGAAATAAACTGTAATTACAGGATTGACTTGAAGATAAAATTGGCCCATAGATGGTGGTGGCAAGGTAAAAATGGCTAGAGAAAAATCTGTGTAGCTTTCCCAGAGAAGGGATGGTCTGTCAAAGAGCAAAATAAGGAGAAATAGAGTTCGGTGATGAGTGGAAGAGAGAATGTTCCATGCTTTTGGGGTAGTTAATGGAAAGTAAAAAAAAAAGGAAAACAAATAAACAATTTGATCAGTGGCTTCAATTTGATCCAGAAATAGACAGGAATAGAATAAAACCATCAGAACAACAGAGCAGAAAATTATTGAACAAAAAGATGCTGTCATAATTAAAACATTCAGTTTTCTGAGAGCATACTGCATCAATGTTGCAGTAGGCTAAATGATATACCCCCCTAAAAAACTTTTTCTTAATCTTAACCCCATTCCTATGGATATGAAGCCACAAGATCCTTTGAAGATGTTATTTAAAATTGAGGTGTGACCCTGCTGAATCAAGTTGGATCTTAAGCTAGATAACTGGAATATTCTAGAAGCAAAAGAAATTCAGACAGTGAAAAAAAGCCACAGGGGGAAGCCAAAAGCTGAAAGTCAATGGAACCTGGAAAAGAAAGAAGCCTCACCAGGTGATAGAAAAGCAAAGGGACCCAAGCATTACCAGCCAGCCATGATGCTGTTGACCTCAGGAGGAAGCAAACTTTCCATACTCTGAAACTGTGAGCCAATGCATTCCTGTTGTTGAAGCCAATCAGTTGTGTGATAGCTGCATTACAGTGCAACAAAACTAAGACAGATGTTATTAGTGCTAAGTCTATAGAGTAGATTTAAGACAGCCTTTGCCCTCAGGGAGCATACATTCTAGTTAGGGAGACAGACAAACAATATAGGAAGCCTATATTAAATGCCAAAATGAGATGCATATAAAAATAAAGCTTTGGGGATCAGAGAACAAAGAAATTAGAGACCAGGAGGTGAGAAAAAAATGGGTTTTGATAAACCAAGGATGTGTTACCTTGGGTTCTAGAGAGAGGCAGGGATGTGTAACACTTTTCTGTGAAAGTAAAGAAAGAGCAACTTGAGATTTTTATTAAACTGCTGTAAAGATAACTAACTGAAGCGTAATATTTTGTGGGGCAGAACATGCTCAGCCGCAAACACTGAAACCTTTTGGGCTCCGTGGACTTCCCCAGGATGTGAAAGTACACCCAGGTCCTCAATGAGTTAAACAACCGTTCATTGAGGGTATGTGTGTGCTAAGAAAATCTTCTTTTTTATTTTTATTTAAAGTCACCATACTTAGACAGCCAAAAGGTAAATCCCCTTTAAGAGGTTGAAGAATGATGCCTCTAGGACAAGTGGTATAACTGATTCAACTTCTTCTGTGGCAGGATAATTATCTATAAAAACTGTGTATTCCTGTGTTAAATTATTCAAATGTATTGTATTTACATACTATAATCTTCAAAGAGTTCCTTAAACCTAGCAAGGGGAGGAAGTGGTCTTATATTTAGAAAATGTAAAATCAATCTGTTTTGTTTGGAAAATCCAGTGGAATGTGATTATGCTCATTTGGAAAGTGCTTTATTTATGCAGATATGTATTGTACTTATGTAATAAATAATTCATTTACTTTCAAATGCAATCAAGACTCAATCATCTCCCAAATACTCTAGTGTCCCCTTTGAAGTATCAAATGTATTTCATGCATTCCACTTGAAACATAAGTAAAATACCTAAAGAACTCTAAAGTTACCGATTTTTTTTTTTATTATAGTTCTCCCTGTTTAGCAATGGGTAAAATTGTTACGGCAGGGAGATATATGGGTGGAGGTGAAAGTAAGTATTAATCATCTGTGGTAGACTGAATAATGGCTCCCCAAGGTGTCCATGTCTTAATCTCTGAAACTTGTAATATATTGTCTTACATAGTGTGATGGTTAATTTCACTTGTCAACTTGACTAGGTTAAGGGATTTCGCAAATGTGATTAGATTAAGGATCTTCATATGGGGAGACTATCCTGGATTATCCTGGGTGGACTCAATATAATCACAAATGTCCTTATAAGAGGGAAGCAGGGAGGTTAGAGTCAAAGAAGGAAATGTGATAGAGGAAGCAGGGCCTGGAGTGGTATAAAGAAGCTCTCCCTAGTTTAAGAATGCAGGCAGCCTCTTAAGTGGGAAAAAGCAAGGAAACAATTCTCCCCTAAAGCCTACAGAAGGAATAAGCCCTGACTACCAGTTTTGACTTCTGACCTCCAGAACTGTAAGATAATAAACTTGGGTTGTTTTAAGCCACTATGTTTGTGTAATTTATTACAGCAACAGCAGGAAACTAATACACCATCCATTTTAAAAGTTAAGATCATGCTACTGACCCTGAGTCAAGTGTACAGAATATGCATGAGGCATTTTCCCACTAACAGAAAAGGTTTTCAGTGAGGGCCATAATCTGACTATTTATAACCATTTATAAGAAGGCTCTCTGCGTCTGGAGGTACCAAATATAAATGAAAATCAAGGACTTCAGCCTCACTATTTCTAAACCAGCTACAATGGTCGGTAAATTTTCTCTGTAAAGAGCCAGATATTAAATATTTTTTCCTTTGCAGATCATACAATCTGTCTCAACCATTTAATTCTGCTGTTGCAGCACCAAAGCATAACTAGACAATGCAAAAATGAATGGGCTGTCTGTGAGTTCCAGCAAAACTTTATTTACGAAAAAACACAGTGGGTTGGATGTGGCCCATAGGCCAACCCCTGAACTACAGTATAGACATTAATAAACAGTAGCAGGCAAAGTTAAATAGTCCTCGTTCGTAAGGGATTAATATTTGGGGGAATCAGAACTCATGAATGGAACCCACTGCCTATGCAAAGGGAAACCACTGGGGAGCCCATACCAACATACTAAAAGAGTTTAACAGACCAGTATGAGAGACTTAAAATGTGTGATTAAAGATGCATTTGTCACCAGGTCTAACCAGGTATTAGAGGAAATCTGAACTTGTGTTTCAGGACCTGTTCTATTATTAAAATGCATTTCCTCCAGCAATTTCTAACCGCACACCCCTTCTCATCCCAGATTGGCCCAGATTTTCTCTGACAAGAGCACTTTTAGTCTCAAGAATCCTCTACTCTCAGTGTTGCCAGGCAAAAGTTAATTTCAGCTCATAGGCTGGGCTCTCAGCCAATCTAGGGGGAGGGCTGACATGCTGCATATCTTCCTTTGTTCTTTGTGTACAATTTAGTTTCTGCATTTTCTACATGTGAAATGTTTCAAGTCCATATATTTTCAAAGAAATGATCCCCCCTGCCCCCAATTTTCTACTTCAGAGGGAACAGCTTATCCACTATGATGGTAAAAGATTTTTTTCTAAAGCGAGAAAAATTACTCCTGACACCGAATGTGCTCTTGATAAATTATTCCTCCAAAGATTTTCTGTTGCTGTGTTTAGTATCCTTTACATGAAACAAGTCAAATGAAGAGTTCAAGAGAATAATGCAAAGATTCTCATTTCAATTTCGATGACCCTTCTAAAGCCCTGGAGTTATTGGCCTAAAATTGAGTCCAAACTTTTGGTGAAATGGTTACTCATCTTCCTAGCCACCACTCCCTCTACTTCTTGATGTTTCTCTGGCATTTTCCAACTATCCTTTTGAGCAAATCAAGCCTTCAGCAGGAAGCATCATGTATAATGAACTCTCCTGGGAAAGGTGTTTATCTCACACCCAGTCAATGGTAACTTTTCCTCTGGCTTCTCTGTTTCTGCCCTGATATGCATTCTAGGGTTTCAGTTCCTTAATATTCTATTCAACAGGGAGAAGAATGAAAGGACAGGACTAGCACTGTTATAGATGCACTTCCTAGTCTGAGATACTTGCCAATGCAGAAGAAAAGAGAAACCCTCTAATGTTCTAGCACATTAAATTGATATCAGGGAAAGTGCAAACCTGCAGGACTGAATTGGGAAGGAATTGACATTATATCTATACCTCCCTCACGCTGGCACTGCAGACCGGTGATTCAGACCCCGCACTGGAAACAAGGCCTCTCTCACCAAAACTGTGAAGCCAGAGGGGTTGTTTTCAGGCTGTACATTCCTCCTTGCGCTTATTCTCTCCCTCATCACCTTCCAATCCAGGGGTCATCCCTCTGACCTTGTGTCCTTAGGTTCACTCTGGACTCACCTCCTTAAAGTTCTGATGAACTTATTTAGATTGGGTTGTAACTCCTAAGACAATGGGTTAACCCCTTCTGATGTAATTTGAATTTTGATAAGAGGAAAACCCCTTATGAAACTAAAACCAAAGGAATGAAGACCATCATAAGGAAAACATGCTATTAAAAAAGAAGAAAGAAGAATTTGAGGAAGGAGTCCCATGGAGAGACTCCTGTGGCTGCTTCCTCCCTCCTGTGTACACACCTCTGCTAAAGGATTGTAGGTGGCAGTTCAAACAATGGATCCTAGAAGCAGATGGTCACACTTCATAAGCCTGTTCTACCTCTTATTAGCAGTGTAAACTTGGACAAGTATTTAAGTTCATTTGTCTCCATTTAATCATCCCTAAAATGGGCATAACAATAGTACATTCTTCATGGGTTTGGCTATGAGGAGGGTTAAACGAGTTAATACGTGCAAATTACCTAGAAGTGTGCCTACCACATAGGATGCAGACAATAAATGTTAGCAATGATTATTGCCACAATGCATATACAATATAGAGTTTCTGTTTCCAAAAGAAATTAAAATTCTTGAGTATGAGTCCCTTGTCGGGTCATTTTTGACCCTACTTCACATTGAGGCATTGAATTGATGCATTAAGTCAGGTTCTATGCAGAAGAAAATTGAAATGAGTATCCAAACATATATCCCTTCATTCCCTAGCTTCCTAAGGTAAGCCCAGTGTCACTCCATTCAGGAAACCTGATGTCCCTAGCCACTGTTAAGAACTCCTATGAGAAATCCACTTAGACCTCATGCATTTCCCTTAACACTGTTTATTGAAATCCATGTTTAATTTTTCTTTCTCATCACAAGAGAATGTTTCCCGAGAGCAGAGACCATATTCTTTGTCATTATATTTAATCACCATCACCCCTAATTCCTCATACAATATTGTTGCATAGTAGATGCTCAAGAAATATATTTGAATGAATAATAATATTATTACCAATTAGTGTAATCTTATATTGTATGATACTTTTTTAATCCTCATAGCTGGTGGTACTTTTGTTATCCTCATTTTATACACCAGAAAAATGAGACCCAAAGAGGGAATCAATATCCTAAGGCTGTACAGATGTAGGATGGAAAACCATGGGTCTGTTATACAAACCACTCTCTAAAAAGTTAGAGCCAGGCTCTTACATGCAAAACCAAAGAGAAAAAAAAAGTGGTATTTATCCATAAATTTTTATCAACTCTATTATTTCTATTTTCAAAACCTAACTTTGTATTTATTTAGAATATAATTGTATGTATTTATTGTACATAACATTGATAACTCAGAAGACATAGATATTTTTATTTAACTAACAATATTAAACTAGTCATGTTTGTCTAAATTAGATGAACTTGATTTTTTTAATTTTTTATTGTGAAAAATAACATCTATGCAAGAAAACAATACATTTCAAAGCACACTGCAAAATTAGTTACAAAACAGATTCAGAGGGTGCATGGGTGGTTCAGTGGTAGAATGCTTGCCTTCCATGAAGGAGACCTGGGTTTGATTCCTGGACCATGCACCTGAAAAAAAAAAAAAAAAACACAGTTTTCAGAGTTTGGTACGGGTTACAGTTTCACAATTTTAATTTTTTTCTTCTGGCTACTCCAACACACTGGAAACTAAAAGAAATATCTATATAATGATTCAACAATCATACACATTTGTTAAATCCTATCTTCTCTGTTATAACTCCACTGTCTCCTTTGATCTTTCTCCCAATCTTTAGGGGTATTTGGGCAATGCCCATTCTAACTTTTGCATGTTGTTAAGGGTTGTTGATAATAATAATAATATGGTTAGAGGGGTGGAACTACTTAATATTCTGGAGATACTGGCCCCTCTGGGTTTCAGGACTTATCTGGCCTAGTAACGCATCTGGAGGTTTTGGGAAAGTAATAGGTTTTTGGAAAGTAATCATAGTGCATGGAACCTTTGTAGAATCTCAGATAATGCCCTAAGTTACATAAGAGTAGCCTCTCAACTCTTTCAGTCCTTGATACTTTATTTGTTGCAATTCTTTTCCCCCTTTTGGTGAGGAAGGCATTGTCGATCCTGTGGTGCTATGTTCATCCCTGGGAGTCATATCCCACATTGCCAGGGATACTTTCACCCTTGGAAGTCATGTCCCACTTAGTGGGGGAGAGTAATGGTTTTACTTGCAGAATTGGGCTTAGAGAGAGAGAGGCCACATCAGAGCAACTAAAGAGGTCCTCTGGAAGTAATTCCCAAGCATAACCATAGATAGGCTTAGCCTCTGTGGTTCATAAATTAACTTCACAAGAGCAAACCTCAAGATTAAGGGTTTGGCCTAATGACTTGGGAGTCCCTAATGTTTGAGATACTATCAGGGATTTCCCCAGTGGTAAAGTTTAATAGTTCCATATTTTTTGTCCCATCCCTCAAGTGACTTTGCCACTACTTTGGGTAGGCACCAGGAATCGAACCCAGGTCCTCTGGTATCGCAGGCAAGCATTCCTGCTGGCTGAGCCACCGTGGCCTGCCCTGCCACTACTTTTTAATGATCTGCTCAACATACTTTAGGATGTATCTGGGCATTATATTAAGCTTTATGGAATTGCAAGCCCTCGTTCCCATTTTGGGTTCCCTGTGTTTGGGCTGTTTAAATGATCTATCCAGACTGGTTGAGTTAGATTATGTGCTACAGAAAATTTAGATTTTAAACAAAATCTCACTTCTTTTGGTCTCATAGAGTAGGTGAGTTCTAAAATACAGACAACGTCCTCCTTACCCCTATATTCTAATTTACCTTCATCCTGACTCAATACTCTTTGTTCTTATCTCTAATTGAAGCCTGATCTCTTTTCACTTTCTTTAACCGTTGTATGTGGCAATGCTGACCTTCAGAACTACAGAATTCCTACTCTGAGCGTTAGTTGATACACAGGTACCCAAAGTTCGAGGGAAATATCAGGTTATACGTATATAGCACAGGCTCTCAAAATCTAGAAATAACAATTATAGCTCTGGACTAAATGTGACTGCTAAGAGAGCTTACAACCTAGGCCCCAATTTTCTTATAGGTATTTCTAAACAAGACCATACAATATTTGCTTTTCTGTTTCTGGCTTATTTTGTACCACATAATGTCCCATGGCTTCGTTTACAACATTGCATACTTCATGACTTCGTTCCTTTGTGTAGAATACAGTATTTGATCATATGTATATACCACGGTTCGCCATTCTACTTCTCCGTCAGTGTATTCTTCAACCACTTCCATCCATTAGGCATCATGTATAATGTCCAAACTCAGCTGCCCATGTCTCACATTATCCTCACTGAGTGGTATAATCATCAACAGTCTCCATTTTAGACAATTTTCATTGCCCCCAAGAGAAAAATAACCAATAAACATATCTTCGCCAAATAGAAAATCCAATCTTCCCTTACTCTTGTCTTTTCCTGCCCATTATTTACTCCTGTTATTGCTGTGGTACTGTTGACGTCTTCCTTCTAAACACAGCCCATAGCAACCAATAGTACTTTTCCCCCATACCCGATATTATAAACTCTTTGTACAAGATTCTTACCTTTGAAGTAGTTCATACAATAACTTATTTATATTTGTAGTGTTAATCATTGGGATACACGGCTCTAAACAACCCCTTTCAATCATGTTCACCTTCCATATGGCAATATCACTTATAGACCCACTGATGAACTGCCTTCACGTCTATCTATTCCCTTACATTTAAGTTCAACCTTATTAGCTAGCCATTCATCCATCTCTAGCTTCCATGTGTCTCTGTACCTGTATTATAAGCCTCCGAGTTTTTCTTTACCAAGGTCATAAAAATGAAATCATACAGTATCTATCCTTTTGTGTCTGGCTTATTTCACTCAGTATTATGCCGTCAAGTTTCATCCATCTTGTCATATGCTTCAAGACGTTATTTAATCTTGCTTCTGCATAATATTACATCGTTTGTATATATCACATTTTGCTTATCCACTCATTTGTTTATGGGCATTTGGATTGTTTCCATCTTTTGGCAATTGTGAATAATGTTGCTATGAACATAGGTGTGGAAATGTCTGTTTGTGTCACTGTTTTCAGCTCTTCTGGTATTGTCAGGTCACAGGGAAACTTGATATTTAGTTTTCTAAGGAATCACCAAACTGTCTTCCATAGCAGCTGTGCCATTATACAGTTCCACCAGCAGTGCATCAGTGTCTCAATTTCTCCACATTCTCTCCAACATTTGTAGTTTCCTGTTTGTATAATACCAGCCATTCTTATAGTTGTAAGGTGATATCTCATTGTAATCTTGTTATGCATTTCCTTTATAATTAATGAAAATGAGCAACTTTTCACATGCTTTTTAGCCATATGTATTCTCTTCAGAAAAAAATGTCCATTCATATCTTTAGCCCATTTTATAATTGGGTTGTGTGTTCTTTTGTTGTTGACTTGCATGGTTTCTTTATGTATACAGGATATCAAACTTTTATCCTATACATGATTTCCAAATATTTTCTCCCACTGAGTTGGCTGCTTCTTCACTTTTTTGTCAAAGTCTTTTGAGACTCAAAAGTACTTGGTTTTGAGGAGTCTGCATTTATCTATTTTTTTCTTTCATTACTTTGGGTGGAAAGTTTAGGAAGCTACCTCCTATTACTAGGTCTTAAAAATGTTTCCTCATATTTTCTTCTAGGAGTTTTATGGTGCTAGTTCTTATATTTAAGTCTCTGATCTACTTTGAGTTAATTCGTGTGTAGGTTGTAAGGTAAGGATCCTCTTTCATTCTTTTGGCTATTGGTATCCACTTCTCTTATACCCATTTACTGAAAAGACTATTTCGTCCCAGTGCAGTGGATTTGGGAGCCTTGTCAAAGGTCAATCGACCATTGATTTGGTGGTCTATTTCCACATTCTTGATTTGACTCCATTGGTCAATACTTCTATCTCTGTGCCAGTAACATGCTGTTTTGACCATCATAGCTTCATGGTAAGAATTATAATCAGGAAATGTTAATCCTCCCACTTTGTTCTTTTTTCAGATGTTTCCAGCTATCTGAGGTCTTTTTTCCTTTGAAATGAATTTGATAACTAGCTTTCCCAAGTCATCAAAGTAGGTTGCTGGAATTTTTATTGGCATGGCAATGAATCTGTAGATCAATTTGGGTAAAATCAACTATGTTTAACTTTCTTATCCATGAGCAGGGAATGTTGTTCCACTTATTCAGATCTTCTTTGATTTCTTTTAGCAATGTTAAGTAGTTTTCTGTGTACAAGTCCTTTACATCCCTAGTTAAGTTTGTCCTAAATACTTGTTTTTTTTAGTTGCAATTTTGAATGGAACTTTTTGCTTTTTCCTCAGGTAGGTCATTACTTGTGCATAGAAACATTTTGATGTTTGCACATTAATCTTAAATTCCAACACTGTGCCAAACTTGCTTATTAGCTCAAGAAGATTTGTTATGATTTTCTAAGTATCACGTCATCTGCAAATAATGAAAGTGTTACTTCTTGCTTTCTGATTTGGATGCCTTTTATTTATTTTTCCTGCCTGATTGTTCTAGCGAGAACTTCTAGTACAATATTGAATAACAGTGGTGAGAGTGGGCATCCTTATTTCATTCCCAATCTTAGTGGGAAGGCCTTCAGTCACCATTGGGTACAATGCTGGCTATGGGTTTTTCATATAAGCCCCTTATCATATTGAGGAAGATTACCTTTGTTTACTATCTTTTGAAGGTTTTTATTAGAAAAGGATGTTGAATTTTGTCAAATGCTTTTTCAGTGTCAGTTGAAATGATCATGTGATTTTTCTCTTTCAATTTGTTAATGTGCAGTATTACATTGATTGATTTTCTTGTGTTGAATCATCCTTGCATTCCTTGTATAAACTTCACTTGGTCATAGTGTATAATTCTTTGAATGTGTCATTGGATTCGATTTGCTAGTATTTTGTTGAGAACTTTTGCATCTATGTTCATTAGGGATATTGACCTGTAGTTTTCCTCTCTTTTAATGTCTTTACCCAGTTTGGGTATTATAGTGTTGTTAGCTTCATAGAATGACTTAGGTAGTGTTCCTTTTTCTTCAAATTTTTGGAAGACTTTGAGCAGAATTGGTGTTACTTCTTTTTGGAATGCTTGATAAAATTTCCCCTGTGAAACCAACTGGCCCTGGGATTTTCTTATAGAAACATTTTCGGTGACTGATTGAATCTCTTTACTTGTGATTGGTTTGCTGAGATCTTCTAATTCTTCTTGAGTCAATGTAGCTTGTTTGTGTATTTCTTGAAATTTGACTATTTCACCTAAGGTTAATGGTTGTTGACAGTATCATCTTATGATTTCTTTATTTCTTCAAGATCTATGATAATGACCCTCGCCCCCATCATTTCTGATTTTCTTTATTTGCGTCCTCTCTTTTTTAATTTGTCAACCTAGCTAGGGGACTATTGATTTTATTGATTTTTTCAAAGAACCAGCGTTTTGTTTTATTGATTCTTTCTATTGTTCTTTTGTTCTCCAAATCATTTAATTCTGCTTTAATCTTTGTTATTGCTCTTCTTTTATTTGCTTTGAGATTAGATTGCTGTTCTTTCTCTAGTTCCTCCACTGGAACAGTTAAGTCCTCGATTTTTATTCTGTCTTCTTTTCTAATACAGGCATTTAGGCCAATAAATTTCCCTCTCAGCACTGCCTTTATTGCAACCCATAAGTTTTGATATGTTGCAGTCTCATTTTCATTCATTTCCAGATAATTACTGATTTCTCTAGCAATTTCTTCTTTGACCCACTGGTTGTTTAAGAGTGTGGCATTTAATACCCATGTATTTGTGAAAGTTCTGCTTCTTTGGTGGTTGTTGATTTCCAGCTTCATTCTATTGTGATCACAGGAAGTGCTTTGAATAATTCCAATGTTTTTACATTTATAAAGCCCTGTTTTGTGCCCAGCATATGATCTGTCCTGGAGAATATCCCATGAGCGCTAGAGAAGATTGTATATTCTGGTGTTTTGGGGTGTAATGATCTATATGTGTCTTCTAGGTCTAATTCATTTATCAAATTGTTTAAGTTGTCTATTTCCTTGTTGATCCTCTGTCTGGTCATTCTATCTGTAGAGGATAGTGGTGTACTGAAGTCTTCCACTATTATTATTGAAATGTCTATCTTTCCCTTTAGTTTTGCCAATGTTTGCCTCTTTTACTTTGGAGCATCTTGATTGGGAGCATAAACATTAATTTGTTATTTCTTCTTGGTGAATTGTCCCATTTATTAATATATAGTGTCCTCCTTTGTCTCTTATGACTTCTTTACATTTTAAGGTTATTTTGTCTCATATTAGTATAACTACTCCTGCTTTCTTTTGGTTACAGCTTAAATGGAATATCTTTTTCCATCCTTTCATTTTATATCTATTTGTATCCTTGGGTCTAAAGTGAGTCTCTTATTAGCAGCGTATAGATGGATCATATTTCTTCATCCATTCTGCCAATTTATATTATTGAGTTGATGAGTTTAGTTTGTTAACCTTCAAAGTTATTACTGTAAAGGCATTTCTTAAATCTACCATCTTATCCTTTGGCTTTTACTTGACAGATCTATATATTCTTTTCCCTCTTTCTCTTTTTACCCTTTAAGTTACCCTTACCGGTACTCTTCAGTTCTGTGCCCTCCTCCAGATCTCCTTCTCCTGTCCTTCTTTTTTCAGCCAACAGAATTCCCTTTAGTTTTCCTTGTAGGGCTGGTCTCTTGTTGACAGATTCTCTCAGTATTTGTTTGTCTATGAAAATTTTAATCTCTCCCTCAGTTTTGAAGGACAATTTGGCTGGGTACAGAACTTTCAGTCAAAGCCTCACTCTTTCAGGATCTTAAATATATCATATCACTGCTTTCTTGCTTCCATGGTGCCTGTTGAGTAGTCTGACCTCAGACTTAAGTGATTTCCCTTATATATAGTAGATCGCTTTTCTGTTGCCACTCTTGGGATTTTCTGCTTCTCTTTAATACTTGACAGAATGATTAGTATGTGTCTAGTCATAGACCTACTTGGATATATTCTGTTTGGGATTTATTTGGCTTCTTTGACTCACATATTTATGTCTTTTATAATGGTTAGCCAATTTTGCCTCAACTAATCTTCCTAGCCCTTTACGCTCCTCTTCTCTTTCTGGGACACCAATGATTCTTATATTTGTGTACATCATGTTGTCCATCATTTCCCTGAGATTTATTTCAAAATTTTTCATCTTTTTGCCATGTGTTCCTTTGTACATTCAAAATCTATTGCCCTAACCTCTAGTTTGCTTATTCTTTCTTCTCTCTCTTTAAATCTTCTATTCTGTGCCTGTAGTATATTTTTTATTTGCTCTACAGTATCTTTTCATCCTTGTGATAGCTGCTCTTCTAGCAGCTCTTCTTTTTAAATTCTTCTTTATGCTCTTCTAGTGTCTTCTTGATCTCCTTTACGTCATTAGCCAAGCCACTGATTTTATTTAGTAGAGTTGCATGAATATTTTTGATTAGTTATTCCAAAATCAGTTTCTCCTCCAGTGTTTTAATTTGGTCATTATGCTGGGCTATATCTGTCTGCATCTTCATATGCTTTGTAATTTTCTGTTGCCTTTAAGGCATGTAATTATCTTGATAGGGTTACTTTGGAAATTGATTTTCCTCAGTAGTATAAGGTTTTGTATTTGGGGGATGGGCATGAGGCAGGACACGAGGCATGGGGTGGGGTACAGCAGGACAGCAGTGGGGCAAGAGCAGGGCTAGGCGCTATGCTGGTGGCCCGGAGAGTAAAGGGCAGTGCATTGGTTTCTAGGGGGTGAAGTGGGAGCCATGGGGTGGAGTGCAGCTCAGGCAGGTCATGAAGCACAGGAGCAGGGCACAGAATAGGGGACACAGAGGCAGGGTGCAATGGAAGGCAGATTGTGGAGGGTGTGCAGGGCACAGTGTGGGTGGTATGTCGGAAGGCAGGGCATGGACAGTGGGAGAACATGGCGTGGATGAGTGAGGGCCCTGAGAAAAGTCCACAGTCATCTGGGAGCTTCTGAAGTGTCCCAAGAATGGGGTAGGCCTCTGAACTAGTCATCAGAAAATTGATTCCATTTAGATTCCTTAACAATGGCACCATATATAATGAGATGTGATTGTGTGCATTTGTGTGTGTGTGCGTTTGCATGTGAATATAACAAAATCTATGTCATAAACAGAAAGCAATTACCCCTTTGCTAGTCAGAGTTAGGGACAAAGGAGAGTTCCAAAAACCAAGTCATAGTGATTTTACTGTAGAAAATACAACCAAATCTGAATTTTTTTTTTAAAGAAAAGCAATTCTTACATAAATTGTAGCAAAATGAAATTAGGATCTTTGCCTATCAGTTCAGCAAAAGCTAAAAGGATTGGGCAGCTGCCGTGGCTCAGCAGGCAGAGCTCCGACCTGCCGTGCTGGAGGTCTGGAGTTCGATTCCTGGTGCCTCCTGCCCATATGCAAATTAAAAAAAAAAAGCTAAAAGGATTGATATCAATGCAGGCAAAGGTGTGAGAGATTTAACAATTTTGTACATATCTGGTGGGAATGTATTTAGTATAATATTTCTGGAAGACCATTGGAGATATACGTTACAAGGTAAATCACACATGCTTTTGACCCACCAATTCCACTTTGCAGGGTTTTATCACAGGAAATGAAAGGATAAGCATGGAAAATTATAGGTGCAAATGTATTCCTTGCAGCATCGTATATAACAGAAGAAAATATCCATCAATAAAAGATTCATCAAATTAATAATAATACTGCTGTTTGAAGGATGAGCTGTAGGTCTGTAGGTAATGACCCAGAAAGGTGCCCAATAACTAGTCTGGAGATAAAAGATCACATTACAAAGCAAAAAAAGTGTAGTCTCGTTGTGGTTCTGTAAAATAAAATTGTGTTCATGTTTACAAAAAATATTTGGAATGATTTATAACAAAATCTTAGCAAGACATTACATCTGGAGGATAAATGGCATTATGAAAGTAAGGAAAGAACTTCACTTTCTACTTTATGCATTACTATTTTTTTCCCAAAGATCATATGCTATTTCTACATTTGGAGAAAAATAAAAGTAAGGCTACTGTCATTTAGGAAAGAAGAGAGAAGGAAGCTTTTTCTAATACCTTATGGTAGAGCAGGCTCAGTTTATATCTCTCCACTCTAATCTGAGGTCGTGGTCAGATTCCCCCATTATGCAACAAATAAAAAATTTGAATCTCCAGATTTCTGTATCTTTTTTCCCGCTGATTCATAAGCTAGCATTTCCTGTGCAGCCTGTGCATCTGTAGTCACCTTGGCAAAACAGAGCTGCAGTAGTAGACAAGCAAGGAAAGTGCTTTTCTGGGAGCCCAGTTACTGCTAGCTAACAAATAGAGAACAAATGAGAGCTTTAGCTGTTTGGAATCTTACAGATGGTTCAATTTTCTCCTATAATAAAAATGAAAGCAAGGGCTAAATATACTCTTACAATAAGATCACAAAGAGCACTAAGAATACATGCTATTCTGCATATAAATGTACAGCTCACCTTTTAATACATAGTAATACTGTTTATTCTGAAATGTTCTTTTCAATGTTATATATTAGAAGAGTGAAACAGTAGCCTACTTTCAACAATGGCATTGAGGTCAACAACTCTATGCAATTGTTTTGGGCTTTGTTTTCTGCCTGTGACTTGCTGAAAGAGAGCCCGTCACCATTCATAGCACATCTTATTTTTAGAAAGTACACTACCATGCCTCTCCTCTGTGTAAAATGACAGCCTTTATTATGAGAGAGAGAAAAGACAACTTCTATCTTGCAAACCATAATAATTTCCATTTTATAACACATTTCCCCTAAAATTACCATAAATTTGTTATTTTTTTCTATTGGCCTTATAATTTTAAGTGTTTTCTTTTCATTTTTATTTCTCTTTAGTCACTAATATTTCCTAAACATTTTATGTTTTTCTGCCACCACCACCACCCCCGTCTCTCTGTAATCTATAAATAAAATACTAAGTGTATTAAAATCATTCTATTAAAAGACTCATGGTAGAAAAGCCCTTTGCAAACCAAGTTATTATACAGGCCAACACCATAACTTACCAGTTTTGTAAATTGCCCATTTTGAATGTGGGTGATTTTTTTAAGTGGATACATCTATATTTTTCTTTTCCTTGTTGTAGAACTATAAAAGCTAAGCAAGGAAAGAGAAGGAAATATCTCGAGATGATTTGCAAATTAATGACAATTGGTTCAGAGACCTTAATTCTCAGTTATAACCAATGTATGCTAAAGACTAATCCATAGAAAAAAAATTTTTTAGCCCTGAAAATAGCTCTTCCTAAGAAGAGAAACATGAATCCATTGCAAGTGCTAATTTCCCTGGGAAGGAAATTGGTCAGTTTCTTTTTGGCAGCTTCTTTTTCTTGGGTAACATCAAAGACTTTTAAATCTTTTCAGAATCAACTCTTTGTCAATAACCTGAAGAAGGATGTAAGGAAGGAGTAAAGCAAAAATAAATAACTATGACCTCATGTGCAGAGCCTAGGATAATAGGAAAACAGCCAAAAGTACAATCTGTGTGGGCATCATTCTTTGCACATACTCAGATGACAACAGAAAAATATGAGAGGCATATAGAGATGGGGAAAGGCAGGTAACAGACCAAATCCATTGCAAACTATTTACAATTGTTTCTACTTTTGTGACTTTGATTGCTCAATGACCTTGTATCTTGCCTGTAAGAGCTCTCTCCATCAGTTGTTGGCAGTATTATTGTAAAAGATTCAAACACCACAGAGGTTAAGAAGAAATGGAGTCTTCCTTCACTTCCTTTACATTTTTGCTCCTCATACCAGATAAGGACTTTTAATACTTAGGAGCACATTGGTACAATCCTTTGTTTTTATCACCACACAAATATAAATATGGAATTATATTGCTTTGGTGATTGTGGTAGATTCCATTACTGCAGCCAACTATTGGCTCCTTTTGCTGAAAGGATAGCACACATCCCTGCTTAATGCTGTATGATTTGCAGTACTTCCCAACAAGTATATTTCAGGTGGAAGAAATTTGAATAAGTATAGTGAATTGAATTATGTATCACAACATAGACATGTTCTTAATCTTAATCCACATACCTATGGGTTTGAATCCATTGCAAATAGGACCTCTTAAAGATATTACTTTTAGTTAAGGTATGGCCCAATTAAATCAGAATGGACATTAATCCAGATTACTGGAGGCCTTACAAAAGGAACCAGGAAGTCACAGGAATGAGAGAGGAGAAGACATCGCCATGTGACATGGCACAGAAATGTAAACCAAAGAACACCAAAGATTGTGGCAAACTAGCACCAAAATGCTACCTACCCCAAGGGAAATCAAGCCTTCTAGCTTCCAAAACCATGAGACAATAAATTCCCATTATGAAAGACAACGCATTAGGTAATATTTGTAATAGCAGCCTGGCAAGCCAAGACAGATTTTGGAACCAGAAGTAGAGTGCTGCTTATTACAAAGCCTAAAAATGTAGAGATGGCTTTAGAAGAAAGTAATGGTAGAGGATGGAAGAATTTTGAGGTGCTTGGTAGAAAAAACCTAAACTGCTTTGAAGAGATTATTGATAGAAGTATATGCATACTTTCAGGTGCTTCCAATGGGCTCTCAGAAGGAAATGATGAATGTGTTATTGGAAACAGGAGAAAAGGCAACCCTTGTTATAAAGAGGCAGAAAACTTGGGAAAAGTGTTTCTGATGTTGAATGGAAGGCAGAACTTGTAAGAGTTGGCCTTGGATGTTTAGCTGTGGAGGTTTCTAAGGAAAGTGTAGAAAATATGGCCTGATTTCTTCTTGCTACTTATAGCGATATGAACAAGGAAAGACATAAATTGCAGATTGAACTGTGGAGTACAAAGAACCAGCAATTGGGATTTGGAAAATTTTCAAACTACCCAGATAGTCTGCACTGAGAATAAAGCCAGAAGCAGATTCTCACAAATGTGTAGCCAAACAACACTTTGCTAGAGGTTGTAGCTAGAAAATGGATCCAGTCAGCCATTTTAAAGGAAGTCAGGATTGGAAATATATCTGTCTAGGAAAAATCTGTGGAAAATCCTTTGGTCTGAAGATTTTGACTCCCATCAACTGCATGGAAAACTAAGGCTTTTTAGAATATCGTATGAACAAAAGCATTGCCAATCTGGACTGTAAGGGACAGAAATTGGATGAATCCAAGGAAAAATTATTTAAAGGGCAAATTCATGGAAGCAGAAGTCTGGACCAAATTGAACTCAGGCCAAGAGAGAGAACCAATCCAATTCGTAGAACAGGTGGTCTGACCCTGTGCTTCTGCCCTGATGTTGGAGGGGGCAAGGCTTCTCACTCAGGAACCCAATATGTGGAGAAGGGTCTATGCCCACGTGTTTGGGGAGAGCTCTGCCACCACCCCAGTGTTTGGAAAGGGTGAAATCCTATACCCTAGCTTTCAGGCGCAGCGTGTTCCTCACTCATGTGCTCCTAGAAGGTGGGGGCTAGGCCCACGTGGCTGCTGCCCTAGGTCATGGAAATGGTACGGCTGACACCCCAGGGGGGCTAGAGGACAAACATCAATCTGGAGATGGTTCTCCGACCTTGAAACCCAGCTGGGCTATAAAATTGCTGGGGGCAAGCAAGTTTTCCTTCTAGTTTCTCCCTTCTGGAGTAGGAATGTCTGCTCTCCTCCTGTCCCATTGCATTTAATTTGCCTTTTACACTTCACAGGTCCGCAGATGGAGAGTATTTTTTCCACAGAATAGACTTCACTCATAATTGATTTTGATGACGCCTTGGGCTTAGAGCTGTTACTGAAATAACATAAGGCTTTTGGATATTGTAATATGATGAATATATTTTGAATGTGGGAAGAACAAGTCTTTTAGGGGGTCCAGACAGTAGACTGTGGTAGATTGAAAATTCAAAAAAGGTATGTTCTTAATATGAGCTACATTCCTATGGGTTGTTAATAGGACCTCCTCTTGAAGATGCTACTTTCAGTTAAGGCATGGCTCAACTGAAGCAGAATGGACCTTAATCCAGATTACTGTAAGCCTTATAGAAAGAACTGGGAGTCAGAGGAGTGAAAAGGGAAAGAACATTGCCGTGTGATATGAGGCAGAGATGTAAGCCAGGAAACACCAAGGACTATAGCAAGCCATCATTGGAATGCTACTGACTCCAGTAGGAATCAAGCCTTTTAGCCTTCAAAACTATAAGACAATAAACTCCTAATGTTCAAACCAAACCATTGTATGGTATTTATCATAGCAGCCTGGTAAATTAAGACAATGGGCAGTTGGAACTCCACATCTCCATCTTAAGTCTAAAATGGATATTTTATGAAAATATGTAGGATGTTTTGAGTGATGGCACCAATTCCTGAATCAAGAAATCATGGAGAAGGGTCAGTATTTCCACTTACTAAGACTGTATATAAACTACATTTAAAATTTAGTACTTTAAATAAACAACATATTTCATACTTTTCTGTCATGGTTCTTAGATGTGATGGATTTATCTGAGCAGTCCTCACTCAGGTTCTCTCATATGATTGCAAACAAAGGTCAGGGACCTATGCTGAGAAGATGTAAACATCTGGCATCTGCAACAGTTGAGGACCCTGTAGCATTTCTCCCTATTCTACGCGTTCTCTCCATGCAGTCTCTCCCATGCAGTGGCTTCAGAGTAGTTAGATGTCTTACACATCATCTTAGGATTTCCAAAGTATGTTTCCTGAGAGAGTTATTCATACAGAAGCCATGTTTTCTTTATGGCTCAGCTTCAGAAGTCATATAGCATCACTTTGCCTCACTCTGTTCATCAAACCAGACACAAGTTTCTTCTCCTTCAAGGGGAGAGAACAGAGTCCTCACTTCTTGGTGGGAGGAGTGTCTAATTTTAAGAAGAATATGGAGATCATGATTTGCCAAACCCCAATAAAAACCATTCCTGCCAATCTTAATGAACACCAAGGGCTTTATCTGAGATTCAACAAAGGTTCTGTGCACCAAGATTACTTTCCAGGAAGCTATAACCTTCAGGTGGATTCCTAGGTCAGATAAGTCCTGAAACCAAGAGGGACCAGCCTCTCCAGGCAATTTCCATCCCCCTATCCCATATTATCCACAGCCCTTTCCAGCATGTGAAAGTTAGCCCAAATACCTCTAAAGATTGGGAGAAAGATCAAAGGAGGAGGTGGAATTATAACAGAGTAGACAGATTTAATAAATGATTATGACTGCTGAATCATTATATTGATATTTATTTTAGTCTCTAGTGTCTTGGAACAGCCAGAAGGAAAAATCTAAAATTGTGGAACTGTAACCCATACCAAACTCTGAAATTGGTTCTATAATTAATTGTTGGTCTGTGTTTTGAAATTTATTGCTTTTCTGTATATATGCTATTTGCACAGTACAAAAAATAATTTTTAAAAAAAAGAGCCTGGGGAATGGGATATATATAATTCGTAACAACCAAAGTTAAGAGGTAAGATTCACTATTTCAAGTATAGAGAACATGATTATGAAATACCTTTGGAATAATTCAAGATATTTGGAGTGAGCAACTAAATGTGGGTCCAGAATTCTGAGGAGATATCTGAGCAGCAGATAGAAAGAGGTGGTCAGTATCCAACAGATCCAGGGAAGTGACATATGAAATTCCAACTGAATGCAGAAGAACCAAACCGAAGTCCCATAATGAAAAGAGTTAGTATAGTTCTTACGTTAGAATAAAATGCATTCCCACAAATACTGCCTTACCATTTTCCTGGAGCCTGGCTAGTACAAATGAGCTGATAAAGTTTTTGTCAAAATCCCTAGAAGCTAAAAATTATCATTGCCATCATTGAAATAACTATTTAGTTAATATTTTCACACATCCTACTGATAAAATTAAGATGATTAGTAGAAAATTGAGTTATAATTGTGCTTTTCTTTGTCATTAAGTGTAGAGCATTGTACTCATTTATACATTAATTTAATCTGTATATTAATAAACACTTTAAATATTTATATGAAAAAAGTCACTGATATCTACTACTCAAATCTTCTCTTGCATGACCTTTTCAGAAGACAATTATTAAAAACATGTAAAGTACTGGATAAATTAGATTAATGGGAAGACTTTATTATAAATACATTGATGAATTGCTCATAATAAAACTAATTGCCTTATCTCCTGAAGACAGAGTAAAGATCTAAGAAAAAAATAGGGCTATAAACCACGTTATTAATTTAGAAAGCTGCAAGTTTTCTGAGATCTGTGTACTATACAAAAAAACAGGAAGACCCCATGGAGAATAGAGCCTTAATAAGAAAGTGACCAGGAAGAGATTTTGTCAGCATTTCTGAAATATTTACATCAGATTAACTTGAGTTATTGTGTTAATGCAACTGAGAAAATGCACAAAGAATTATAGAAATAGTCATGTTTTCAATAATGAGAATAAGAACCTGAATAAAAATACTAATGTGAGGTTTATAATTATATAAGGGCCAGCATGTGTTAATTCATGGAGACAATTTCCAGTCATCAACTGTCTTACCAACTACTGGTTTGTGATACAAAAATTATTCTATCTTTAATATTGCATTTAAGTTAACTGAACTATTTAATAAAGCATTAACAGACACAGTGACCTCTTTGCCATCAAATTTGCCCAATTCCTAATGAACCAAGGTTTCCTACTGAGTAACAAATCCTAATTTTTATATCAGTACTATACAAAGGACATATTTTTAAAGGAGCTGAACACATTCTTTTACATTTTTAAGTATCCGAAGCTGAATATTATTAAACATTTCACCCATTGGGTAGCAATAGCATAAGGAGAAATTTTATTTGGGAATTAGTTAACTTATGACACTATAGTATTGAAAGAAAAACTTCCCTTAAATAATTATGCCAAAACTTCCAATCAGCTTGAAAATTTTGCATTGTGCTAGGAATCCAACTCAGTGTTCCTTGAAAATGGAATATGTTAGTTCATGTAACTGAAAAATCCAAGGATAGATTTTTAATTGCAGCTGGAGTCAGCAGTTTAGATGATACAGTCAGAATCTCTTTTTCACTATAGACTCCTGAAGGGGGCTCTTCCAGTGTCATGGCTTGAAACACTGGTATTTTATTTTAAACATTTCAGCAAAGAGAAGGAGGAGAGCAGAGGAGAACAGAGAGAGGGGAAAAGGGAAGAGAGGATTGGAAAGGGCAGGGTTGGAGGGGAAGGGAAGGGGAGGGACAGAATGGGAAGGAAGGGGGATGAGAAGGAAGGGGGATAGGGGAGAGGGGAGGGAAGGGGAGGAGAAAGGAAAAGGGGACAGATGCAGCAAATAGAGCAAATTTGTGGTAACTTTTTTTTTTTTTTTTACTTGGGCAGGCACCAGGAATCAAACCCGGGTCCTCGGGCATGGCAGGCAAGCATTCTTACCTGCTGAGCCACCATGGCCCGCCTTGTGGTAACTTTTGAACCAGGATGATACGTACACATTCATTATACTCTTCTTCCTGATTTTGTTGTTTCTTTTATTTTTTCCAATTTTTTAAGTATAATTTTTAATTTATGAAGAATTGTTCCTGAAAAAAAGGGAATAAAACAAGGAAGAGAAAAAAACACAGGCATGAGATCCTACACAGAATAGTTATATATATAACAGAGTATTTTGGGAAAATATAATGGAGTATTTTGGGAAAAATAAGAATAGGTATATAAGAGATTATGGAAGCAAAAAATGATAAGGCAGTTTTTAATTCCAAGAAAAACTTAAAAAATAAGAAGGGAATGAATTATAGTATAATAGTAGACTATTCAATAAGATATATTTACTTACATCATCAAAATAATGTAAAGATTGATTGTTGACCACTAAAATTATGATTTTATTATATATAGTGGGAAAGGAAGGAAAAAATTTGTGGAGATGGTGGTAGTGAGCCAAGTCCTCAAATTTTCAAAGAGGAAAATTTGGCCATAAAACATGCCAAAAACTTAGGAATCATAATGATATTGCAGTTAATACCAGAAAAGAGAGCAAAAGAGAATTAAGAGTGATCTCCTCAGGGATAGAGAAGAGTAGTTCAAGAGACTACCATTTTTCATTATAAGCCTTGGGTAATATTTTATAACTTATTTGCATGTATTGCATTGACAAATTTTTTAGAGTAGGAAAAAATATTTTGTTTAATTGAAGAAGCAAAAAGCCTAAAATTCTGTTGTTGTTTGTGTTTATCCTTGGAAATGTCTAGCTCAGATTTATCTTTTAGTTCAGGAGTTTGGCAAGTACCAAACATTCAAAGAAAATTGAGTCTTAATGTCTGCCTTTGACCATGTCAGAAGGTGTAGTTTCAAACACGTCCTCATTAAGGCATCGCTAAACTTAGCTAAAGAAAAGGCTCACTGAGGGCTTTTAATTATTACACACCACGGTGGATTTATTACTCATGGTTCTCCAGAGAAACAGAACTGATAGGTTATATAGATAGATATAAAAAGATGATGATAGAGATAGAGATACATAAATATTATGGGAATTGGCCCACAGGACCATGAGGATTGGCAAGTCTGAATTCCTTGGAGCAGGCTTAAGGTGGAAACTCAATGAAGGTGGTGATGAATTCCCCAGGAGAAGCCCTCTGACTGGAGTAGAGATAGAAAATCCTTCTGACTGCTGAAATCCTCATTTCTCATTTTAAAATCTCCAACTGAAGGCATGCCACTGTGGCTCAGCAGGCAGAGTTCTTGCCTACCATGCCAGAGACCTGGGTTTGTTTCTTGGTGCCTCCATGCAAAAAAAATCAATAAACCTCCAACTGATTGGATTGCTGAAGGCAGTCTCTTTTGTTGATTGTAGATATAATCAGGCATAGATGCAATCAACTGACTAATGGCTTAAATCCATAAAATGCCCTCACAGTAACAGTCAGGCCAGTGCTTATTTGAAGAAACAACTGGATACTGTAATCTAGCCAATTTGACACATGAAATTAACCATCACAGAGGAAAATGGGCAGTCATAAATGAAAAACTTACTCTGATCAAATAATTAGCCAGCTTATAAAATTATTTATAAGCCCCTGAATGAGCACTGAGAGAGAAGCCATAAGACCTGGCTTCTGACACCAACTGAATATGTTACACTGGGTAGGTGACTTAAATCCTCAGAGCCTCAGTTTCCTCAACTTTGATTCCCTTTAAGCTTGAAAATATTGATTTTGAACATGGTTCCAATCAGAAATGCCAGAGTATGTGAGTAGAAAATAGAGACTGTTTTCTGTTTTTGTTTTTGTTTTTTGTTTTTTGTTCTTTGTTTTATTTTCATTTTGAATTTTAAGCAGGTTGGCTCATTTTTATTTGGAATTAGAAATGTTCAGGGCCCATAAACAGAACATATTGAATATACAGTAAAAGACTTTAGCAAGAGCAATTTCAGACAAGAGCCTGAAAGGATTCTTTTTAGGCCAAAAATAGCAGAATAGTTTGTCCTTTAAATTCCAAGTACATTTTGACAGGGTGACATTCACTGAAAACATAAAGAACAAGAGAAAATAATGGCTCTGAGAGAAAAGCTATTTGGATCATTTGAAAAAGTCCAGTTAAATGGAATGTGGCCAAAACGTTCACTTACTCTCTTTACCACAATCCGTCTACTTGGCCTGGTGGTGCAGGGGCTCAGAAAATATATTATCCGATCCCATGTGTATGACCAGAGAGATGCAAGGAAATAAAATTAGTCAATGAATGAAGCTGGGGTTTAGAGCCATCTTTAAAAATATGAGTTTTGGGCCATCCTCCAAGTTTTATTTGACTCCTGATTTGTTTTGAGCTGTGAAAGAAGAGATTTCCTCGTTTTGCCTGATCTTCTCTAATCCCTCAGCATCCCTCCTCTAAGCATGTGCAAAGTATGTACATCCCTCCTCTAAGTCTGTACAAACACCTATTGCAGATGGAGTCCTAGAGGATATAATGGGAGGACATGTGTGACATTACAAATAAGGACAGCGTTGTAAGCAAACAGGCAGGAGATGACCTCCAAAAGAGTCTCACTTGCAGCTAAACTTTTCACCACCACTACCCAGAAAATAGAGTTTTTTTCTCTCTGCCTTTCAAACCCTAAAGTCCTTTTTATCTTTCTCTCTAGTTCTCTCCCACTTGGTGCCTTCCCCTTGATTAAATCAGTTAGCTGGCATCTAAAACTAATGGGAATGGGGAATATGAAGGAATCACAACAGAGCTACTGTTTATTAAGAGCTTATTAAGTATCAGCCATTAAGCTAAATGAGCATCATGTAATGTTTGTCTCATAATTGCATTTTACAGATTAAGAACTTGAAACCCCAAAAGGTTAAGTCCCTTTGCTCAAGGTTCCCCAAATAGAAATGACAAGTATGAGACTTGAACCCACATCCATCAAGCTCCCAAAACCCCGTCCTTAACTACATGCCATACGTAGTCGTACCAACCGAGAATAGAGATGCACCACTTACCATATAGAGCATACAGGGGTGTGAAGGCTGAAAAGAGCTTGACAGTTTAACAGAGCAGTTCACAAACCTTAGTGACTTAAGAATCACCTGGGGAACTTGTTAAAAATAGATTCATAGCCTGGCATGCAGGAGACCAGGGTTCAATTCCTGGCCCATGCACCAAAAAAAAAAACAAAAAAGATTCATAGGTAATTCTCCCAATTTACTAATCCAAACCTCTAAGAATGGGCCTGAAGAATCTGCATCCTTTAACAAGCTCCACTGGTGATTCTCACTCTGGTTTAATCTCTATAACATTTTGTCAAACTCTCAGATTCTCAGGCTTTATACTTTTGTTTTCATCTGACCACAATGTGTCTGGTGAAAAATGATCTAGTTCTCACGTAGTTCTCACATGTCTCAGAAATAGCCCCAATAACATTAGCTCTGGTGAGTGCCCCTTGGTTCTAAATGGGGTACCCAGTTACTCTGTTTCACTCCTCCTTCTGCTTGATAACTCTTGAACTTGGCACTTGGGCTACTCAGTCCTTCATTGTTGACCTCTATAGTCAACACTGCGATCTACCCAACATTCCCCTTCTCAACAGAACCCCACTTTTGTTCAGATATCCACCCCATATTTACTTTTGGAGAATATTAGGGATTAGCCAATGTACCAATTAGTGCATTAGACTCGGAGATGGGTTTGGTCAATGAATGGGTATGTGATCTCTTTGCCCAATCATAATGAAAGATACAAATTATATTCCTTTCTGGAAGAACGGTTTTCTTCTTTTTCCTCTGCTGGACCAAAATAAGGAAGTAAGCAGCTCCTGTTGCTACCAGCAGCCCTTAGGATGATGCTCATACTGAGGACATCAGAAGACAAAGAAAGAAAGACCTGAGTACTTGACAATGTCCATGAGTTCCTATTTGTACTGCTCTTTGCTACCCCTTTCTTCCCCCTCTAGTTCTGTGAGATAATAAATCGTCTTATTCTTTAAAGCAGTTTAAGTCAGGATACTCTGGTATCCTGGCCAAAACAACATAATCAAAAACAATATATCCTCACACACACAAAAAAATTGTTCTCTAAGCCACCTAACCTCTGGGTTATCCACCACTGGATTCTGTCCAACATCTCTTTGTCCACTGAACAAAGTTCCTGAGTGGTTTCTTTTTTATCTGACTAGCCTCCAATAAATCCTTGTGCTTTTACTTGTCTTTCTTAATCCCCCAAAATATTTGTATCTTCTCAAGTTTCTTACTTTTCCTAAACTCCTCCCTTTTTCTCAAAGTTCCTTTAAACATCTCAAGTTAGACCTTCATCTCTTGGGTGACCAATGAGTGTTAACAATATAAAAACCCTGGTTACGTTTTTGTTTCACCTTTTCTGATTAGGGGAAAATTTGAACTTATGAAACAGTAAGTGATTGATCCTGGAGATGTTGTAAGAAAACTAGTTTCATTGAAAGATAAACCAGAAAAGAGGTAGGGAACTATATATATATATATATATATATATATATATATATATATATATATATATATATATATATGTCTGCTCTATGGTAGGGGTCACATTTCATTCTTTTTCCGTGGGAGTATCCCCTTATTGCAGTACCACTTCCTGAATTTTGTTTGTTTGCTTGCTTGTTTGTTTGCTTGGGAAGTGCATGGGCCAGGAATTAAACCTGGGTCTCCCACATGGCAGGTGAGAATTCTACCACTGAACTACCCTTGCACCCCAGGAAATATATTTTGTTCGATCTGGGGCATGTTACTATTTTTGGCATCCCATCACTTGAAGAATTTTGTCATTTACTTAATGTATAAAGTTCTCTGCTAAGGCAGGCTGCACACTGGATAATGTAAGATGGAAAACAGACAGGAAAAATTTTAACCTAACCTATATTGTGTATATTGTGGCCTTGGGAATAAATTAATAAATTAAACAAAAAGTAGTTTAGACCAGTTTTAGAAACTTCGGGGAGAAACACCAAAGGCATTCTTTCTTCAGCTGATATGCCCATCTCAATGTTTTCAGAGTAGCATAGACAGGGAGACAATCAGAGCCAGTGTGAGATGGACTTCCCTGATGCTCTAATGATTTCTTCCCCCAAAGAATACAGCAACAACACTGAACTATTAAACCTCAGTGGATTAATAAACCAAAGAGCTAAAAGTGAAGGACTATGAGGGAGAGAAATTTCCCAACACTGTGAAGGTCACACACACGAGGGCATGTTTTCTACAGAGTCCTGCTTTAAGGATTATGGGCATGGCTAACAATAAAGTCAAGTCCTGTTTTCCCTGAGTTGTTTTCTTTTACATCTATCTCCTTTGGGAACTCAGTGGGATGTGATAACCACAGCCAGAGGCCTGATTTGGGGCATTCCTGAGTTCTCCCTAGTTATAGTAGCATCTGCGAGCCATCATCTATCCCATCAATTAGAAGTCTGAAGTCCATAATACCAGCAGGATATCACACAATCCCAATATGTTGGGAGATATGCACAAAGATGTTCATAACAGCATTATTCACTGCCAAAATATGGAAACAATCCAAGTATCTATCAACAGATGGGTGGATACATAAACTGTGATATATACACATGATGGAATATGAGGCAGCAGTAAGAAGAAATGACGTCCTAAAGTGTATGACATCATGGATGAAACTTGAGGACATAATGCTACCTGAAATAAGCCAGACACAAAAAGATAGATATTGTATGACCTCACTAATATGAACCTCTTAGAAAAAGTAAACTCAGACTCTTAAAAGGTAGACTATAGGGGACTTAGAGATAGACAGAATCTAGAGATGGGGGAGTAATTACCTAATATGTACAAACCTGAGGTTAATCTTACCTCAGGGAATGGATAGAGGTGTTGGGTGTACATTAGTGGGACTATAATAGTCCCATAATGAAGGTGAATATGACTGAAAGGGCTTATTTAAAGTCATGAATCTTACTGACTGGCACTAAAAATATAAATAAGTTCTTGCATGAACCACTTCAGAAGTATGACACTTGTACAAAAGTTAATAATAGAGTGGCAGATTGTGACAAACAAATACCTATTGCATACTAGGACTATATTTAACAGGAATGTATCACCAGTACCACAGTAATACTACAGGTAAACAATTGCGGGGAGCAATAAGAGGCATGGGGTGTGGGGAGGGGGTGTTTCTTTGGCGAGGTATGTCTATCTGTTACTTTTCTTTTTGGAGCATCTAAAATTGCATAAAATGGAGAGTGATGATTGAAAATAAGTGAAGATACTGTGAGACTCTGAGTGTTTATGTTGGGTAGAATATATGCTATGTGCATATATCTCAACAAAATCTGCAGACACTAAATAAATAAATAAACAGAAAGATTCAAGTGCTGGAGAAAATGTGGAAAGAGAGGTATACCTATTTGATATTAGTAGGGTAGTAGAATGGGGCAGCCCCTCCAAAGAGTAATGTAGTGGACCCATAGGAGGCTAAATAAAGGGTCATCATATGATTGGGCAACCCTGCTACTGGGAATATACTCAGAAGAACTGAAAGCAGGGAATTGAATAGACATTTGCACACTGATGTTTATGGCAACATTATTTGTGTTACCCAATGGATGAAGATGATCAAAGTGTACATCAAATGGGCAGCAGAAGGATGAATTGTGGTGTATACATAGGATGGAATATTGTGTGGTTACAGAAAGGAATGAAGTCACAAGGTATGCAATGAGGTGAATGAAACTTGAGGACATGTTGTTAAGCAAAATAAGCCAGAAAAAAGAAGACAAATATTGTATAGTCTCTTCTAGAAAATACCTATTGGAAATTTGGGGCCAAGATTGTAAGCTCTTACAGCAGTCACATTTATTCATGAGATTTAAGTCTAATTTCTAAAATCTGAGATGTTGTACTCTATATGTATAGCCTGGTATTTCCCTGTAACTTTGGGTACCTGTGTGACACCAAAGACACAGAGTTGGAGTTCTGCACCTCTGAAAGTCAGCATTGCACCATTCAACAATCGTTAAAGAAGCTAATAAAAGTGATCAGGCTTCAGTTAGAGACAAGAACAAAGTTAATCTAGTTAGGGCTAAGATAAATCAGAACGGAGGGCAAAGGATCACATTGTCTGTATTTCAGAACTTTACGTACTTTATGAGACCAAAGGAATAGATGTTTATTTTGTCCTTAACTTAAATTTTCTGTAACTCACATTCTAACTTAGCCTGTCTGGTCAGTTCATTAAACAACATAAATACATGGAGCCTAAAATAGGGAATGAGATCTTGTAATTCTGTGTAGTTTAATGTAATACTCTGGTACATTCTGAAGTATGTTGGGCAGATAATTCAAATATTGGCAAAGTCCCTTGAGGGACTAAAGAAAAAATATGGAACTATTAAACTTTCCTACCTGGAAAATCCCTAACACTTTCTCTGAGTTAGGGATTCTCAAGTTAATAGGCCAAGCCCGTGACCTTGAGGCTTGGTGTTATGAAACTTATTTCTGTAACAGGGAAGCTAAGCCTACCTATAATTATGCCTAAGAGTCAGTTCCAAAGAACCTCTTTTGTTGCTCACACGTGGCTCTCTCTCTCTAAACCCAACATTGCAAATAAAATCCTTACCCTCCCCACTACGTGAAACATGACTTCCAGGGGTGTAAGTCTCTCTGGCAACATGGGATATAATTCCCAGAGATAAGCCTGTCCCTGGTATTGTGGGCTTGACAATGCCTACCTGACCAAAAGTGGGAAACGAAATGTAACAAAATAAGGTACCAGAGGCTAAAAGATTTCAATAGAGTCAAAAGACTATTCTGAAGGTCACTCTTATGCAAGCTTCAGCTAGATATTGCTAAATTCCATGGTATGCCAAACCCCAATCAACTGTATAACTCAAAACCTTAAAAAATATCCAGGTTCTATCTGAGGTTGTATAAAAGTTTCACTCACAAAGTTTATTTTTCTGAAACACAAAACTTCCAGATTGTTTCTATGCCAGATAATCCCTGAAATCCAGAGGCATCAGTATCTCCAGAACATCGACTGGTGGTGTCCCCCTACCCCATAATGTCGGCACCCCTTTTCAACATGAAGAAGTTGGAATGATCATTGCTGAAACATCCCTGAAGATTGGGAGAGGGATCAAATGAGATGGAAGAATTATAACAGAGAAGATAGGATTTAACAAGTGATATAAAGATAGAATAGAAATGACTCAATGTGAACACAGAGAAAATAGACTTGAAAAAACAAGTCAAGCCTTAGAGACCTGAAGGATATTTCTGGCATCAGTGTCTTGGAGGAAAGGAGAAAGAAGAAGGAACGCAAAAAGCACTCAAAGAAATAATGGCTGAAATTAGTCACAAAAAATTATTCATAAAAAAAAATTCGCAAACACATAAACCCATGGATTGAAGATGGTAAGAGAACTCCAAGCAAGAAACTCTCAAAACAATCTGTACAGAGACTCATCATAGTTAAACTTATGGAAGCTAAAGACAAAGAAAAAATCTTGAAACCAGCAAATGAGAAGCAACTTCTTTCCTATAAGGTAAAATAGTAATAATAAAAAAGAATGTGAATTAATTTCTCATCAAAAACCATGGAAGCCAGGAAAAATAGAACAAAATTTTATAAGTGCTGAAAGAAAAAAATCCTATATCCTATGAAAATACCTCCAGGAAAGGAGGGGTAAATCAATAGTCTCAAATAAAGGAAAACTAAGAAAACTTGTCACCAGCAGAACTATTTTTAAAAGTTCTCTAAACAGAAAGAAAATGATAAAAGAAGGAATCTTGCAACATCAGGAAGAAATTAAGCACACAATAAGCAAATAAATAAGATAAATATTATATTATATATAATATATTATATTCTCTTCCTGTTTTATAAATTATATGTGATGGTTGAAGCAAAAATTATAACACTGTCTAATATTATTCTAAATGCATGTAAAGGGTATATTTGCAATAATTATTATATTATAAACAGGAGAGGGTAAAATGATTGAAGGGGAAATAAGGTTATTACATTTTACTACTACACTTTACTCCAGCTGGTAAAAAAATGACATCAATATACTTTGATAAGTTATGTAATATCTAGAGCAACCATTTAAAATCTATATATATTTGAATATATGTAAAAGGGGAAGTTGTAGGTTGTATATATATTACTATATATATATACTATATATATAGTATATAAAAATTAGAATAATTTTTAAAAGAAATGTATATCACTAAAACAGTGAATTCTAATATAACTATGGGCTATAGTTAATAATACAATTATAATAATATTATTTCATCAATTGTACAAAGGTATCATTAATACAAGATGTTAATAATTGGGGAATATGGAAATTGAATTTTCTGTAAACGTTTAACTTCTCTAATTAAAATCATTTATATTTTAAAAACTAAGCAAAGAGATGCACTCGAAGACACTGTAGATAAAGCATAATGGAACTCCAAAAAATATGTTAAAGTAAACACAAAAAGCAAGAGAAAAAGCAAAGAAAGGGAAAATAAAAAGAAAGAGCCAAGAGAAAAGTAAAAACAGCAGGCCTCTACCCTAGTAAGTCAGTAATTACATGAAAGTATACTTATTTTCTAGGTGGATTAAAAATCATTACTCACCTCTATGCTGTTGATTGGAAACATTTTAAAAATAAAAATATAGACAGGTTGAAAAACCAAACCAAAAAAATACATATATAAATGCATATATATGTATGTATGTATTGAGATGTTTATTAACTGGAAAAACTCTTTAAAAACTAACATATCTACCCTTTTCAAGTAAAATAGCAACTGCTATTCAATGATGCCCTGAGTCATAACAAGATCATAGATTCCCTGTGAATTATCAAAGAAGATTAGCTTTAGAAATAAGAATTTGGCTGTTTTCTTAGTGAGCTGGAAAGGGCATAGACTCTAGAGTCTAGAGAAAAGCCATGTTTAAATTCTGATTCAATCTTGTAGGAGCAACCTCTTCTTTTAATCCTTATTCATTAGAGTATGTTGCAAACTTGATTAGATTATCTCCACAGAGACATGTCTCCCCCAAATGTGGGTATTAACCTTGGATTAGAGGGAGCTGTGACTTCACCCAATCCAGGTGGGTCTTGATTAGTTTACTGGAATCCTTTAAAAGAGGCAGCATTTTGGAGAAAGCTTCAGAATGACAAGAGAGCCATGAGAACTACAAGAGCCCACACAGCCAGAGACCTTTGGAGACAAAGCAGGAGAACGCCCCTGGGGGAGCTTCACAAAACAAGAAACCTGGAGAGAAAGCTAGCAGATGCCACCATGTTTGCCACTTGCCTTTCCAATTGAGAGAGAAGCTCTGAACTTCATTGGCCTTCTTGAACCAAGGTATCTTTCCCTGATAGGACATTGTTATAGCTTTGCCTTAATTGGGACATTTTCATGGGCCTAGAACCATAAACATGCTACTTATTAAACTCCCCCTTTTTAAAAGCTGTTCTTTTTCTGGACTATCACATTCCAGCAGCTAGCAACTAGAACACATGGGTATTCTGCTTTGTTCATCGTTTGACAGAAGTATTATCTCCAAAAATTGCTAGGCAATATATGAGAAAGTCAGTTCTACACATTTGTGATAAAGATGTTTTTACATAGGAAAATATTAGACCTTATGCCCCAGAGAACTGAACTGAATACACATAATGGGAGAACTAAATGGAAATATTGTCAACAGTAGAAAGCTTTCGGGAATTGTTTGAAGAGTCATAACTCTATAACAAAAATAAACAAGAAGGAAGAAGACAGTCTTTGTGAGAGCCACAGGAGTCCTCCACTTACTGTCCCATTACCCTTTGAAAATGGACAGCCTTGGGTTGAAATAAGTTCCCCACTGATTCTGCAGTAAGTAAATGAATAAATAAATCTCTTGTTGGTATTCATCTCAACTGAGTCAAGGCAATGCTGGTGCTGTCCCCTGAAAAAACAATGGAGGAATTCACATATAGGCTGAGTGGTTATACACACACTCCAATTCATCAGGGAAATTGTGCTTAGGAATAATAACGTCTATTTATTTCATAAGAAGCTAAAAGAATGTATCTATGTGCTTGCATGGCCTCATGACTTGGGGCTAGCCAAGTTGATGCACCCTTGGAGACCTCCCTAGCTAGTAACCAAGCTAATGGACCAAAATTCCAGAAAACTGCCTAATCCTGTACTTGAGTTCCTTGCTGCACCCTTCCACTTCACTAGTGAGGAGGAAGAATAAGAGGACATCCATTCACTCCTTTCTTTCTTCAACTGGTAAAGGAGAGTCAGATAATGTAAAAGTTATAATAATGGGATGGGCTTCCTCTGAAAGTGTTCAAGAAGAGGTCCATATCAGGAAGGGGTGGTTAAGGGAGATGTGGTTGGCACTCTACAAAGATGTCCACATCTTAATTCCTAGAACCTGTGAATATACTACCTTACATGGCAAAAGGGATGTTGCAGATCTGATTAAGTTTAGGATCATGAAATGGGGAGATGATCCTGAATTATCCAGTTGGACCAGATGTAAACAAGGGTCCTTAAAAGAGGCAGGCAGTAGAGTTATAATCAGAGAAGGACATAGATGACAGAAGCGGAGGTTTGCAGTGATGTACTATGAAGATGTACTATGTAGAATCTACATGTAAAGTACTAATCCTGTTAAGATCAGCTAACAAATTCTACACCACCATGCTTTTCCCAGACCCAAAGCACTCTGTCCCTCCTTCTTTTCCTCAACCACTGTTCTTAATGTTCTTTGTTGTTGTTGTTGTCATTGTTGTTGCTCAATAAGTGTACAACCCATTTTGGTTTTCGAACTAATGGAAAGGAAGTCATAACACAGAAACAGAAAGTGGATACAGGACATAAGCCACCTGTAACAGTTTGAAAGTATTATGTTCCCCAGAAAAGCCATGCTTTAATCCTAATTCAATCTTGTTGAGGCAGCTGTTTCTTTCAATCCTAATTTAGTTCTGTAGGTTAGAATCTTCTGATTAGATTATCTCTATGGATATGTGACACACCTAATTGTGGGTGTGCTCTTTGATTAGATGGGGATGTGACTCCACCCATTCCACATGGGTTTTTGATTAGTTTACTGGAATCGTTTAAAAGGGGAAACATTTTGGAGAGAACCAGAAAACATAGAAGCCTCGAAGTTGACAGAAATTTCACAGCAGAGCTGACATAGATGCAGACATGTGAAGAACAGAGACACAGATGTTTGGAGCTGCTTGGAGCTCAGCAGATATTGCCATACGATGTTAAACAAAACAGAACCTGGAGAGAGCCAAGGGAAGCCAAGAGATGAAAGCCAGCCCCAGAGAAGAAAAGTGAGTCACCCCCACAGGTACAGAGGCTAAAGCCATCAGAGCCCAGGAGCAAGGGACCAGCGATGCCAGCCACATGACTTCCCAGCTGACAGAGGTGTTCCTGACCCATCAGCCTTTCTTGAGTGAAGGGAACCTCTAGTTAAGTTAAATTGAGTGCCTTGATTTAGACACTTTCACTTCCATTGAGCTGTAAACTTTTAAAAACTTATTAAATTCCCCTTTATAAAAGCCATTGCAATTCTGGCATATCACATTCTGGCAGCTAGCAAACTAATACACCACCTCTTCCCCATTTGTCCTCATTAGTTCTCTTCTTGCTTTACTTAGGCCCTGCCTGGCAAATCAAGTGCAATCATCACTTCACCTGGACTCATGAGTTTTGTTCTGGCAAAACAAGGTCTACTCTGTCTCATGCAACTTATGAAATCTTTCTCTCCAAGCCCCAAGGTAACTCCTCATTCCCAAGAACCCACCTTTTATCTGTTTCTATTACTCAAAACAGCAGGCAGTTTGGTATAGAAATTAGCATTTTTTATGAAATCCAGAACAACAATGTTGGTGTCTCAGTTTAATTGAGGTAAAGAATGGGCTTCTGGAGCCCAATCTAGCAGAGCTAACATAAATAGTCATTAAGACATGAGTAAGAAAAAACAGGGTGGAGTCATTACATAAGTATCTACAGTGCAACAGAAGCATTACATATACACCATTTTTTCCTTAAATAACCTTGAAAGTATTATCTTCTCTTCATAAATGAAGAAACTAAAGCACAGAGCAGTTAAACAATGGCTAAGCTGCCCAACTCTAGGTTATCGAGTGGCATTGCTCAGACCAGAACCCACATCTTCCCTGATATTCTGGCTAGCAACATAACAACTGCCCAAGAATACTGGGTAGAAGGAAAAACGTCCACAATCCCCTTGTGTGACTTGCCTTAGGTTCCCACAGCCCCAGGACTGACTTCCTATTCCTTGAATCAGAGTCTCAAGCACCCCTTCCCTGCAATCCCCAATCTGAATTCCACCCTCTTTGAGGGTACATTTGTTTTCTGTCTGCTAGAGGGCAAGAAATGGAAGAAATCTCATTTAGCACTTGGCAATTTCAGAATTTTGTAACAAATGCAAGCTCCATGGGTTTTCCTTGGGCTTCTGCTATGCTGCCACTTTGTCAGTGTCCCCATCAAGCACAGGCTGCACGATGAAAAAAATGCTCTCTCTGTAGGAAACTAAGCCTCAAGGCCAAGAGAAAAGCACCAAAGTCAAGCCCATGGGTCTCATCAAGAACCCAAGCCCCTTGGTCGGAATCAGAGACAGCCTACAAATGTGGGTAGGCTATTTGCAATTTTGTGATTCTATGTTCCCTTCCTCAGGATCACTCAGCCAATCATAAACCTTGGAGAGGTGGGACAAAATGAGTCTGGATGCCTGGGAGAGACCTTGAGGCCATCCAGAAATTGGCCTCCTATTTACTTTGTATTTATCACAGAGGGACATCAAGAGAAATACACAGTTCTTCTTAATGCCAAATTCCCAGTGCAGAGAAAATGATCACAATAACCATTGCTTAAAAATCCATTTTGAAATAGTGGCTCCACAAAATATTGAACATGCAATTTTGGGTTTCCTGATAAGCTAAGGTCAGAAAATGTCACCATAATTTGCGTATTGTTTTTGTGTCCCCAGAGTTCACAAAGCATTGAACAATCTACTGGTATGCCTAAATATGTGGAGGTGGAAATAGCAGGAATTAAGAAATTCTTGCTTCTGGAGCTTGTTTCCGGAAAACCCATTCATGTCTGATTGCCAACAGAAGACACCAAACCCAGCCACATAAACATGCAATGTTGTGCCTGCCTGTAATGCTTCATGACTTGCTGTTGATTTAAAGCTAAAATCCCTCACAATGGAGAATTTCACTGGTCTCCAATGGTTCAAAAATAATGAAACGTTTAGGATAAAGATGCAGCATTTATTTCTTCTTTCTCTCACAGAGAACTAAAAATGAAAAAAAAAAGGTTATATAAAGGCAAAGATAAGAAAAGGGCACTTTAACACAATTACATTTTCAAAGGACTTGCCAAGAAAATATTTTCAGCTGCCAAGTCAGCAATTTTCCAAAGCTATCCTAACAGAAAAGAAAAAGGATTAATGGAAAATAAATTATCAGGGGAAATTTAAATATAGTTTAAAGAACAGCAGGTGGTACACAGCACATTATTACTTTTTTATTCATTACTTGCCTCGGAGATTCAAAAAAAAAAAAAAAAACTAACCAAACTGACAGGCAGCAGCCCGGAGCTGTGACCTTATGAATACCAAATCTGTGCAATAATAACATCAGCCTGACCCGCGGGGCCTCCACCTCGGCGCGTCTATTACAGTGTTTTTTAAAGCACACATTGGAATCCTCCCTGATTTGCACATAGGGAATCTGAAGCATCACGAGTCAGAAAAACCTTCCCAGGGTCAAACGAAAAGCCTGTGGGTCCAGCCTACAGCGCCCTAGAGTTTTTCCCCTCCCCCACTTGCGCCGGTACCCCTCACTTCTTCCCCTGACACCCAGCGCTGCATCATCAACCAGTGACTTTTCTCTGACCCCAGCAAACGGATCCTTTTTTTAAAATATCCAGTCAATGGGAAACTGCGACAAGCTTGAGCAATTGGTTTAAAGACTCCTGGGTTTTCCTTGGAGATTTTAATTTAAGATGTTAGAAGATTTATGTCTTCGGGTGATTTGGTGAAAATTTGTTATTGTGAAATGGACATGAATTCTGGTAAATTGCCATGGGAAAAATAGGAGGACTATTCCTGAGCTTATATCAACTTTCAATTTATTCTAGAGCTGCTTATCCAGTTTGTGTGTTATTTATGTTTTTAATTCTCCTCTCTTTTGCTGTCTACCTTTTTTTTTAGCCATTTTAATATTCTCAGAATTTTCACAATAATATGGCAAGGAATACATTTCACCATTTTATAGTACCATCACCCGGGTATGGAGAGAAATTTAAAATCCTAATTACTTCATCTTTTCAGCAGTTTAATATAATATATGTGGGGGGAAGTACAAGTCACTACCATAATTAAAATTTGAGGATTGTCTGTGGATTTTATTTATTTTACTATTAACTATCAAGCTGTATTTGTTGAGGGCCTGCTATATGCAAAATATTCTGAAAAAAATTATATGATGGAAGGGAAAGGAAGAAAAAATGCATGGTTTGCATTCTTATAATCTCAACAGATAGTATGATTTTCAGTGTTTTTACATATATTATTTATCCCTTCAATAATACATATTGAGTGTCTATGTGTATCAGACTCTGATATAGATTCTGAATACACATTAAATAGCTCATTGAGGTAGAAATTGAGTCCTGTTATTTTTAAGTAAATGTCTAACACTTAATAGCTACCACTTCACTGAGGTCTTATCTGCTAGGTACTTCATTAAGTGCTTTATTAACAATAAATATACTCAATATTTATTGAGCTTATCACATGCCAGATGTGTTAGGGGAAAACTTTCCATGAGTCTCTTGCATTCTTGCACATCTGGCAATTGGAGGCCTTGATCACCTTTTTCCAGGGCTATTTTTTCAAGGACACTTGCATAGCTAACATCTTCGGAAGACAGAGAGAATAACTCCCTCCAGACCAACGGAGCAAGTTTACATACTACCCATTATAAAAATTTAGATTTCCTAAAACCTGAGTTTTAATTCTGTAACTCAATCCACTGCACAGGCAGGAATCACTTGGCTCTTGTTTTGCCTTGTAGGAAGTGGGGCACAGGTAGCTACCATTTTTGCTGATCCTTTTGCTACTGCTATAAAGTCCTTTGTCTCTGACCCAAGAGTCTTGTGTCTTTTGCCAGTGTTCTTGAAACTGTAGTAGGTTAATTTGTTAGTTTGCAAGTAAGGTAAAATATTAGACCCTTCATAGTTCTTGACACTGCTGAATGTTTTACATATGTCATTTCACTGGCTCTTTCCCACAACCTATTCATATTACCCCCATTTTAAAAATGGAAGATCCAAGACTTAGAGATATTAAAGTGCTGCTCCACTTCACATAGCTGAAGTTCTACTTCCAATTTCTCAAAATTTTTTGTTCACAGTAAACTCCCGTATTCCAACAAAGGGTGTAAGAGTCCAAGTTGATGGACATGAGAAATGCCTTTGAGAGACACATTGATTAGGGTGCTGGAGCCTGCAGACTTGGAAGGAAGCAATGAGATCTTTCCCCATGAAATGAGCTGCTTTAGGGAAAGACTCTGCAAACCATGGCAGTCCAGGTTTTGCACTCAAGGGAGACGGGACTAAATTACTGAGGGGGAGGAAGGTGGAAGAGAGTCACACTTTGGAAAATGATTCTATTGGAAGAGCTCAGACAAAGCTTGAATGAAAGATGGGGAGCCAAGTTCAGAGAAGGGAGAAATGAAGGCAGAGATATTATCAGAGAAGCTATTGTTGAAATTCAAATATCAGCTCGAGGAGAACTTCTCACACACTCATAAGCAAAGTTCTCACTTGGGAGCCACAAGAGTAATGTGACCTATCAAACTCTCAGATATGACTCATACTGAGAAGTTGTTCTGGAAATAAACAAAGTCTGTTAGATATAGAATCTGTTAGCCTATGCTAGCATTCCATTCCCATTTGACTCAGAGAACTGACAGAAGCCCCATCAGGGAGCCTCTTAAATATCCTCCCAAATGCAAATCTACTGACCAATGACTGGGGTCTGAAGCTAGCAGGGACTGTGGACAATGAGAAGAAATCCTGTTCTCATGGGAAATCCCAGGAAGTGGGTCCCTTAAGATTCAGATTTCTGCCACTAAAAGATGGTTCCTCAGTGTCATAAACAGCATGGGTTATCAGCCTAGACTTTGCAGTAGAAAAATATGAATGTGAGGGAAAAAATCACATGATTTTTCTTGAGTCTGGTAGCCTAGAGTGGCCAAAACTTGGACTGTACCCAGGGGCATATCAGAATCCTAAATAGCATATTTGGGGTGATTTAACTTAAAGTCAGGTTACGTAGCATCAGAAGGCATGGACTTCCAGGCCAAATTCTGCCTAGATCCAAAAGCATGGACAATCCTGATTTCCAAATCCTGGGTAATTTTTTTGTGAGCTTTCGGGGAAAATTCACAAGTGCTATTAATAGCCTTTGACCTTGGATATTTATCAAGGCAAAACAGGAGAAGTTATAATTAGGAATACAGTTTATGAGGTAAAGGTCAGATAACGTGCTAAAATACTGCTTAATATACAGAGCACTGAGCAAAAGTGCTGATGCAGGAGAAATGACTATTGATTAAATCTTGTGCTTCAAATCCCTGCTAATACCATAAAATTTAATGGATTACAAAGTGAACACAAAAGGCACAAGGAAAAGATGGGAAACACAGCTTCAGTGACTCGCCTAATAAAGGCAGGCAGAAAACATACACTGTTTTTTGTTTTTTGTTTTTTTTTTTGAGACGCCAAACCTTTAAAGATCCAATAAAAAAGGCATCTTTATTTATCCTTGCCTTATGCAACTTTGCATCACTTCTTCTTGGTGAGAATTTACTACTCACATAAGGAACAGCCCCAGACACAGCAGGGCTGTTGGTCTTTCCTTTATGGCCAGCATAATTTGGGCTTTGAAAAGTTTTCCCCACAGTCCTGTATCAGACTCCCTGCCCTGTGCTGTCAACATGCCCAAAAGCAGCAATAGAGGACCGGCTGGGCTCACCTCTAGCAGTCGTCATTCTCTGTGGTCATTCAAGGCCTGGAGGAAGGACATTAATGGGAGGGCCTTGTTCTTTTCCTGCTTTGCTTGGTGGGAAAGGTGATTATTCACCTCACTGCGAACAGCCTTAACAGTTCCCTCTCAGAACATGGCAGAAGGACCTTTCCACCTCATGAGGGCAGTTGTGTTTGATTGTCCCCGTCATTTTGCTCCTCTTTACCACTGCCAAACAAGCCTTAGCTTGTCATAACCACTTCACAAACGAATGCTCTCAGTTGCACAAAACAGACAATGACTTGGGTTTGCTTACTTGGAAAAGGAACGTACCAGAAGGATCACAGAGAGGTTGGAGAATCAACGTCCAACATAGAGAATAAGGCTTAAAAGAGGGACATGTGTCAAGGGAGACAAGGCACAGCCAAGACAGGACCACAGAAATGGTCTCCTCTGAACTCTGCTCTGAGCACCACCGCCTCCGGTACTACTGCACAGCATTCTTGGACTCACCCCCTTTTAACGCTCTGGATTAAGAGTCCCAGGCCAGAGCCTCCATTTGCAAAGTCTGAGTCACATGTTTGTCCCTGGACTGCCTGGGAGTTGTAGGCAGGACTATCCACCTCCATAAACAGGAAGGGCATTCAGATGCCAAACAGTCTACAGACAAAATTTCAATAAATCTCCAATGCCTACAGAATAAATCCAAGCTCCTTAACCTGTCATAAAGATAAGGTGAGGACGTTTGAGTTTTTCTAAATAGTTCTAGCTTTTAATTGTTGTCCCAGAATAATTAGTAATGTGATCCTCTCAGTCTCAAAAATGTCAGTAACTTGAAAAAAATTATATCTTCACCCTACTTAGAAAGCTCTTCATGATATGTCCCCTGTCTACCTTCTCAACTTCATTCTTTTTTCTCCAATATAACAAAAGTGTTCATAATTCTTCATTTCCTAGGGTGGCCATAACAAATTATTGCAAACCTGGTATTTAAAACAGAAAGTCTTTTTCTCTCAAGTTCTGGAAGGCAGAAGCCTGAAGTCACAGTGTCAGTAGGGTCATGCTCCCTCTGAAACCTGTCAAGAAGAATCCTTCTTTGCTCCTTCCTAGCTTCTTGTGGTTTGCTGACAATCCTTGGCTGTTCTTGGCTTGCAGCTCTAGCACTTCAATCCCCACCTATGCCAACCATGGCTTTCTCCTCTGTGTCTGCTTGTGTCTCTTCTCCCCTTTTTAAAAAGACACCAGCTATATTGGATTAAGGAAACATCCTACCCCTGTACAACCCCATTTTAACATAACTAATTCCATCTGCAATGACTCTATTTCCAAACAAGGTCACATTCATAGGTACCGAGGGTTGGGACTGCAACATATTTTTTTTGAAGGGTACAATTCAACTGATAGCTTATACAGATGCTATTTTTATGTTCAATTCTGTGCTCATGCTTCCTCTCTGCCTTGAATCTCCTTTTCATTATCTCCATTCCATCTCTTAATAACAAAAGCCTCCCTTGGCCTCCACTCACTCGCTGAGTGATAAGCTTATCCCTATCAACAATGCTCTGTCCATACACACGTCTATCTTTTGCCTACCACTTTATATTGTAATCTTCTATTTAAAGTCTAACTTCTCCTTTAGACTGTGATTGCTTAAGACAAGGAGCTGTAATATGCTCCTCTTTGATTCATCAGATCCTAGAACAGCACCTGACAAATGGAAAGTGAAGCTTTCAAAAATAACTGGCCAGTGACTAAATCATGCAAGTTTGAAATAAGAGATTTATTGGGAAATTACCAGAGTGGTAAAATAAATAGAAAGAGGAAAGATCTTAAGAGGAACGAGAGGCAAGGAAAGATAAGAGGGAGAGTAGAGCAAGTCACTAACTTGACTATGCAAGGCAAAGTTGAGTGAATTCCAAATCCCAAGCCCCAAAGTTGTTCTTCAGATTTAGCTCAGAGCCCAAAGGGGTGAGCGCTGATGGGTGGAGTGAGGCAAGGTCTGAACGGTAGAGGAATAAAGTCTCCAGCTGATTTGTTAGATGGCAGAGTAAGACCCAACCAGTGTTTGGGATTGTAATGGACAGAGTCAGACTGTCAAGAGTTCAGGCAGTGTCTGCTCACCAAGGTCACTGGAGCGCGATCAGGAATCTGACCACAATGTAGGCAAGTACAACAGAGGATGAAAGAAGCATGAGGTCTGAGAGACTCAGGTATACCACATCTTACTCCAGAGATACTGGGCAAGGCTACTTCCCAGTATTTTTGGAGTAAGGTACTTCCCAAGCTGCCTTTGGAGTAAGATACTTTCCAAGCTGCCTTTATCGGGATTGACTCCAGGCCTTGGAACAGTAAAAACTTCAGGATAAAGAGCCACAGTGCCTGTCATTTAGCAAGGCTGGTAAAGGCAGAAGCTGTCACCTGCAATTAATAGCAACTACAGCCTGGGCTTTAAATAAGATCTGTTTGGAAGGGGTGGGGAGCACTGGCGTGCTTACCCTCTAAGAATCCAGTACATACGATTTGATCTATTAAACTACATGTTTATCTTTCTTCCAGGCAGACAGGAATATCTATCATCAAGTCCTTGCACTTAATTTCCACTGTGAATTCTGGGCTACTTTGGTGCCAAAGTAAAATCATAGAAAACTTGCAGGCCAGGGTAGCAAGAGAAGCTGCACAGAACTACCCTTGCAAAGCTCAAAACAGACTGCAAAGTGTCCCCAGTATATATCCACATCCAGTGCTACTTAGTTTGAGCTGTGCTCCCTTGTTACTCATTTTACTGTGTTTGGGCTTATCCAGGAACAAACTAGCACTTTTTCTCTTTCACTTCATGTGTTGGTACTTCTTGTCAGGGAGAGGCCAGAAAAGGTAATGGTTAGGAGACTGCAAAAGAGATACAGAAAACTTCTATGGCTTGCCAACTAAGCATCATGGAGTTTTGAAGACACAGAAGTGGTCTCTAGTCTCAGCTCTCCTGTTTACAATCTAGTTTTGAACAAGCTATGTCCCAGAGCCATTGTCCTTTTCCATAAAATGGGGATTTTATTACCTACTTCGTAACTGACTTTGTGTTAACATAGTTCTTAGCACATAGTAGACATGCAGTAACTATTAGCTACTGTACATGTTCATATTCAAGGTGAATTGGGTAGTACTGGCACTTAAGCCATGTAACTAGAAGAAAATAGTCTGACTTCCACTAAGTTTTGGACTTCATGCCCCTGGTTCTGTATTATCAATACTACTTCAAATCAAACACCAAAGCCCAGATTCCAGTGCTTCCAGCATATCCCAGTGACCAGAGCACTAGATCATCACCAGTAACTTAGGATTCTAGGCCCCTGGCATTTTTTTAACATAATTTTGTTGAGATATATTCACATACCATATAGTCCATTAAATGTATACAATCAATGGTTCATAGTATCATTGTATAGTTATGAATTTATCACTGTGATCATTCTTAGAACATTTGCATCATTCCAGAAAAAGAAATAAAAAGAAAACAGAAAACCCCAAACATCACATACACTTTTTCCCTCCAACTTATTGACCACTAGTATTGCACTCTACCTAATTTTAAGACTTATAATAGAGGTAGGTTAACTAAGACAGCATAGTATTGTCTGATATATATATACATATCAGTGGAACAGAACAAAACATCCAACAAACCTGAGCAGCTGACTTTTTTTTTTGCAACATAGTTATGCCATCACTATCAAGGATCAAGTTTACTGGATTACAGTTCAACAACTTCAGGTATTTCCTTCTGGCTATTCTAAAGCATTAGACACTACAAAGAAATATCTATATAATGAGCCCTGACACTTTAATAATATTTCAGCTTTCCAGGGGGTTTCTTTATTATTTGAGAGCCTACCCAAAGAAAAATTTGGAAATCTAAGTGGATCACCTCCTCCTTAAGCCCTCCATCTCCTTGTATTTCCTGTGATCCTCTGGTCATTTTCATTTTGTAGGGAAGCTTCCTGTTGTCCTTACACTGCATTCCAGCATCAGGCAGATTAGCTCCCATCTTTTAACGGAAGATTCAGAGGTCACTGTCCTACAGTCTCTGACCAGCCTGGCCCCCACATACTTAGAGCTCCCACCTGATGCCAGATGAAGAAGGACCAGCAGCCAGGAGACTCCTGTAGTTTTCTTTAAGGCTATTTGTTTTTTTACTTGCTACTGAAATAATTCCTCTTTCAGCATCACAGGATAAGTCTTCTTAATAGCCCCAGGATTTCTACATAGAAGGGGTTTAGTGGTAGTAATCTATTTGAAAAGGTACCTAAGGAAGTAGCCTCAAAGCTGTATCTGCATAGTAAGTCCATAGTTTGGGATTGGACTATATGCTCCAAATCAGTTTCCAACATTGGCAAATGTTTCTAAATATATAATTCACATTATACATGGCATTGTGGAAATTGTTTTATCAAAGAACAGGCAACTTAGGGAGATATGGAGGTCAAAGTCCCCAGCTCATCCCTAGAAATCAACATGGTCCCAGGCTTCCCCTAAACACTCTCAATATACAAGAGTGACAATGATTCATTAATCATTTCCTCAGTGCTATGGAACAACTTCAGGGCAGAAGGCTGTGAACCAGCTTGTGGACACTACTATAGTGGAGGGGCTGCTGAGCCCCTGTTGTCCAATGCAGTGGTTCTCAACAAGGGATGTCCATCACACTCACGTATGGCTCCCTAAAAAAAAGCACAGGTTCACACACCCTTCCTCAAACTTATGTACTCAGAATCTCAAAGGGAGAACCTCAGGCACAAGAATATTTTTAAAGTAACATGAGCGATTCTGATACATAACCCTGACCAAGTGGCCTGGTCTAATGAGAAAAATTAGATAATTTGAGCTGAACAACCAAGGCTCAATCACAGCCCTATCAATCATTTAGATGGCTTAGAGTAACTCATTTAAGCCTTGAGTGCCAAATTTTCTCATAAGGAAAACAATAATGCCTTTATTCTCCTTAAAGGTCAGTATGAGGATCAAATGAAATGATAGCAAATATATATATATATATGCCTACAGCTCTTAAAGATCTATAGCTCTGTGCAGGTGTTAGCATTGCAATTTGAGGAATCTTTGCTCTCACCATCTTTCCCAGGTTCTGTTGATGTTCAGCTTTTGGCTATTCCCAGTGGCTTCTTTTCCCGTGTCCAATTTTCTTTGCTTATAATGATTTCAGCCATAGTGGATTAAAACCCACCCTCATTCCATCTGTGTGCCAGTTTGAAATGATGTATGTACCCTAGAAAAGCCATGTTTCAATCCTAATCCCATTTTGTAAAGGCAGCCGCTTCTTCTAATCCCTATTCAGCACTGTATGTTTGAAACTGTAATTAGATCATCTTCCTGGAGATGAGATTTAAGATGGATTAGCTGGAGGCATGTCTCCATCCATTTGGGTGGGTCTTGATTAGTTTCTGAAGTCCTATAAAAGAGGAAACATTTTGGAGAACGAGAGATTCAGAGATAGCAGAGCAGAATGACATAGCCACGAGAAACAGAGTCCACCAGCCAGCGACCTTTGGAGATGAAGAAGGAAAATGCCTCCTGGGGAGCTTCATGAAACAGGAGGCCAGGAGAGAAAGCTAGAAGATGACACCATGTTCATCATGTGCCCTTCCAGATGAGAGAGGAACCCTGACCATGTTCACCATGTGCCTTTCCAGGTGAGAGAGAAACTCTGACTATGTTCGCCATGTGCCCTTCCACTTGAAAAAGAAATCCTGAACTTCGTCAGCCTTCTTGAACCAAGGTATCTTTCCCTGGATGCCTTAGATTGGACATTTCTATAGACTTGTTTTAATTGGGACACTTTCTCAGCCTTAGAACTGTAAACTTGCAACTTAATAAATTCCCCTTTTTAAAAGCCATTCTGTTTCTGGTATATTGCATTCTGGAAGCTAGCAAACTGGAACAATCTGGCACACCTTATCTAACCACATCTTTAAAGGTCTTGTTTACAAAAGGGTTCACACCCACAGGAATGGGGCTGGGACAAGAACCTTTTGTAAGGCCATGATTCAATCCCAATGCCATCCAAGGACCTGGAGGCTTTCCTGGCCTACGATTACAGGATCTCCTGTATTTCTCTTAGCTCTACTTGAGTTTTACTCTTCCTATTGTAAGGAAGACACTCACTCAAATTACCTCAAAAATTGTTTTATATAAATATAGATATGGAATGAAAATAGAACTAGACCTGGAACCAGGAAGCTGTCAGAAACCAGGACAATCCCAGGGACCAGCAACTCCCCCCAACACTCTCTCATGTGCCCTATATAGCCTCTGGTACTGAAAGTCTTTGCCACCTACCCCATGTCCTCTCCCTCATTACCCACAGAGTTTACCCACCAACCTCATGAAACCAACTCTACCTCATTGTCCTCTTGGCATCATTTCAGCATCTATAGTCTTCTGGAAGAAGAAATATAATTAACACAGCCCTTGGCTAATCTTAGGTCAATAAAATAATATGTCACTGGCTCATCTCGGATCATGGACCCACCCTTATCCAAATACTAGCTATGAGATAGGCAGTGTTGAGAAGGGAACAGAATCGCACAGTCTGTATAGAGTAGTCTCCTCAGCAGCAGCTACAAGCAAAGCAATTTCACTGAGAAAGGACTGTGGACTGGCAGGAGTCATGACTAACATCTCTAATGAAAAGTCTCAGCTTTCTTCTCCTGGGAGTAAGTCAGTGAGAGCAAAATGTTCATCCTGGTGGTAATAAAATCACGAGATTACTTTCCTGAGACGTGAAGTTGGAATAGGTCATAAACTACACCCAGGTCAGCAATTTCAGCCATAGTATGCAGTTAGAATCCAGCTCAGAACTGCTTAGGTTTATTTAAAGACCCCAGGCTCCAGATGCCAATGTTCAGTCATTTCAGTTAATTAATGTGCCTCCTGAAACCCCATATTCCATTGCTGGTTCCCTTCTTTACCTCTACCCTCCCTATTCCCTAGACTCAAGGCAAATATTTTCTAAGCTCCCTGAGCCACTGGGGATCATGGGTTATGATCCATGAGTCTCACTAAAGGAGAGCCACCCTTTTCAAGTTTTTCTGGATATCTGTTTTAGTTTGCAAGCTGCCAGAATGCAATATACCGGAACTGGAATGGCTTCTACAAAGGGGAATTTAATAAGTTTCAAGTTTACAGTTCTAAGCCTGTGGAAATGTCCAAAGTAAGGCATCCAGGGAAAGATACTTAATTCAAGGAAGGTTGATGCATCTCCAACACCTCTGTTGCTGGGATGGCACATTCTGCTGGTCCCTTGCTCCTGTGCTCCGTTGCTTTCAGCCTCTGTTCCTGTGGAGTTCTTCACTTTACTTTTCCAGTGCTAGCTTTCATCTCTTGACTTCCCTTGGCTCTCTCCAGGTTCTGGATTGCTTAACATCTCATGGCAACATCTGCTGGGCTCCAAGCACCTCCAAACATCTGTCTGCCATATGTCCGCATCTGTGTCAGTTCTGCTGGGAAATTTCTTTCATCTCTGAGGCTTCTGTTGTTCTGTCAGCTCTGTCATTTCTGAGGTTTCTCCAAAATATTTCCTCTTTTAAAGGATTCCAGTAATATTTTCAATACCCACCTGGAATGGGTGGAGTCCCATCTCCAACTAATCAAATGTTAATACCCACAACTGAGTGTGTCACATCTCCATGGAGATAACCTAATCAAAAGATTCCAACCTACATTATTGGATCAGGATTAAAGGAAACAGCTGCCTCCACAAGATTGAGTCAGGAATAAAACATGGCTTTTCTAGGGTACACTATATTTTCCAATGGGCACAATGTCTAAAGAATGATCGTCTACAAGTAATTTTCCTTTCCCCAGGTGGAGAAATAACTAGACTCAGGCAACCATCCCACTGATATACTCCTTATTTTCTAAGACTTTACTTGTGCTGGTTTGAAAAGGTTTGTGTACCCTAGCAAAGTCAAGTTTTAATCCTAATCAACCTTGTGGGAGCAATGGTTTCTTCTAATCCCTATTCAGTACTGTATGTTGGAAACTTTAATTAGCTTATCTCCATGGAGATGTGACTCAATCAAATGTGGGTATTAAACTTGATTAGGTGGAGAAGTGTCTCCACTCATTCCAGGTGGGTTTGATTGGTTTTACTGGAATCCTTTAAAAGAAGAAGCACTTTGGAAAAAGCAAGAGAACAGCAAGAGAGAAAGCCACGAAATTCTGAGAGAGTCGAGAACACCACAGCCACGAGAAGCAGAGTCCACCAGCAGCAACTTTTGGAGATGAAGAAGGAAAACGCCTCCCAGGGAGCTTCATGAAGCAGGAAGCCTGGAAAGGAAGCTAGCAGACAATGTCATGTTCTCCAGGTGTCTTCCCAGATGAGAGAGAAACCCTGACCGTGTTCACCACATGCCTTCCCATTTGAGAGAGAAACCCTGAATTTCATTGGCCTTCTTGAATCGAGGTATCTTTCCATGGATGCCTTTGATTGGACATTTCTATAGACTTGCTTTATCTGGGACATTTTCATGGCCTTAGAACTGTAAACTTGTAACTTATTAAATTCCCCTTTTTAAAAGCCATTCCATTTCTGGTATAATGCATTCTGGCAGGTAGCAAACTAGAACAATACTGAACCTCCATAAAGCATTTTACTGGAAAAAAAAAAGTCTTTTTTCTTTGCCCACCCTACTTTCACCACCAGGTCTGCTCCTCTCTCTCACAGTTCCCAACGTCTCAGGTAACCTGTTGCCCTCCCTTGGTTGTCAATTTGATTTTCCCAGCTATTGCTCTCCTTCCTTCTACCGCATGGGGGCACTGTTCTCTGACAGCTTCTTCCTGGCCCCTGGATTAAAAGATGAGGTTGCCATTATACAGTCCTCAGTGTCATAGGAGGATTTCTATCCTCCTATATATTTCTATCCTCCAGACAAGAGAGAGGATTTCACTCACATGCGGTGTTTCCCAGGAAGCCCTCACATAATAAGACCCCTCAGGAGCCGCTGTGCTGTCCCACTCCACATCCTCACCACACTCACAGCTCTCACACCACCCCGCCCTAGCAAAGAGAGAGGATTTCTCTCTTGTCTGGTCTTGGAGTGACTATTGCTCTGAATTAAATTCCCAAACATAGACTTTTCTAACCTTGTTTATTGTTTCCTCTTCCAAAGACCTGGGTAAGAGAATACTTGAGTCTCATCAGCCTGTGTTGTACTTTAAAATGCCTCTTCCCTACAGAAGACAAACCAGGACCTAGGAACAGGGGTCCAGGCTCCTCAACTTTCCTAAATTAAAGTTATTTCCCTGTCTCCTGCTGGAGGGAGTACATGTCCACATCCCAAGTCTATCCTTCATTCAAAACTCACATGCGGTGTTTCCCAGGAAGCCCTCACATAATAAGACCCCTCAGGAGCCGCTGTGCTGTTCCACTCCACATCCTCACCACACTCACAGCTCTCACACCACCCTGCCCTAGCAAAGAGGGAAGAGTAGGCTTTGAAATCAAACCTGAGACTAAATTCTGGTTCCATTCTTATTAGCTAAGTAGCCAAACTGTCCAGGTTAAGCCTCAATTTCCTCAACTTCAAAATGGGGACAACATAACCCATCTCAGTGATTAAATGGGGTATAATATGCAAAGCACCTAACATAGTATTTGATGTATAGTAGATGCTCAATAAATTCTCACTCCTTTTTTTTCTTCTCCCCTTATCCACAAGCCTGGATTCTTTAGTCTGAAATCTCTTGTTTGTCTAGGTTCTAGGGCCCATCAATTAATTTACTTTCAGTACATGACTCTTCATGTTTTTATAACTGAACTCCAATTACCAACAAGATACATAGAAGGAAAGGTTTTAACTTCAGGATTGGGGGGGAAGCAAATCTGTTGTACTTTTTAAGATACAGCATTAATTGATAAAACTGTATCCAAAATTACAGTGACTTAAACAAGACTGAAGATTTTTCTCTCTTACAAACCTCAGATGGAAACAGCTCCACATGGCAGGACCAGGTTCCTTCTACATTGCCACTCAGCCATCCTTAGAGTGTTGCGCTTGCCTCTTGTGGTCCCAGCTGCCATACCACCATGTGTGCATGGCGGTCATCAGGGAACAGGAAAGACCAAAAAGGAGGGCAAGCCACCTCCCCTTAAGGGCACACAGAAGTTGCCCAGCTCACAGGTCTCTCCTATTCAGAACTTATTCACACACCCAGCTCCAAGGAGGCTGAGAGGCCAGCAAAGCTATTATGCATCCAGCTGAAAATACTATTACTTTGCAGGAAGGAGGGAACCAATACAGGAGAAAATAAACAGTTCCTGCCACTGTGCTAATCGGGAGTTTTTCTCTTCCAAAACAAATTTCAAAGCCAGGATAATCCATGTAAGCAGAAAGCTATCCAAGCTGCAGGTAATGACCCATTCATTTCAAACAAATCCATAAAGAAAATTTAACATCAGCCAAAAACACATATATAAATGACAAAGACTTTCAACTAAATCAAGGGAATATAGCCATATAAGAAAACATTAAGCATTTTATCCTATAAAATCAACGATTCTTAGAGCTGGTGGGACTCTTAAAGATGATTTAGTACAAACTTCCTCTTAATGCAAGAATTCCCGCTACAGTAATTTGACAAAAACTATCCCACCTTCACGAGCACACTTTTGGGTGACAGTGCCTCCAACTTGAAGATCCACAATCCCTGGGAGTTGTGGACAAAAACAGAAATATGGAGCCAGCAGGAAACACAGGTCAGAGCCTGCATCCAGGACACTAACCCAGGGTGTAAAGCCCGGGTGTACTGTGCCCCAATCCCAGGATCAGCCAAGAGATTGTGGTGTAGGGAAAGGGCTTTTCATTAATTTGGACCTAAGTGTGAATTTGCAAAAAGAATGTGTTGTTCCTGCAACATAGTTTTAGAAGCCCCAGAAAATGCCATTTCAGCACAGCCGCCTGAAAGGGGTAGCTCCCAATAATGTTACATTTAAGGTGCCTTTGAGACATTTGGGTCAATATTTCAAGTAAATATCTGTAGCTCAGGGAGAAGGTCAGTACTAGATATATTTAATTAGCTGCACAGAGGTTATATTTGAAGTTGTGACACAGAAGAGCAAATAGATATAGAGGTAAGGGAAGCTGGATCAAAGCCTTGTTTTTAGAGAACAGAAAGCAAAAACGCTAGGAAAGGAGGATAACGAAGAACTGCTTTGAAAAAGAAAAAGAAAAGAAAATTAGGTGGTCTATGTTTCATGTCTGATTGACAGTCAACATTAAGAGTCATTTTAAAACCTACCAGCAGGGTCTATCTCCTAAGGAACTGCTTTGTGTCTCCATTTGTTCTGGGTATATGGTGTGGACAAAAATTGAAATGGATGCTTGGTTCAGAAAGATTGCAAATCCCCGGCTCTAATGAAAAGCTCTGTCCCTGCCTGACTGGGCCAAGCACAGCACCTTGGGGCTTTAGCACAGTGTTTGGACTTGGGAGGACTCATGCGCCAAGCCAGTGTCAGTCTCTCCCTGGGATTGTTTTAGCTGACGCTAAAAGAGAGAAGATTTCCCTCCGCTCTTTGTGTTGTAAGGATGTGGTCCTGGAATGGCTAAACAATAAAAGCAGAGAGGCAGAGACAAGAGGGAGAGTTGAGCCGAAGTGGAAGTACCAGCATCATAAGACTTAGGGTGTGAATCCCTAGAGGAGGCCTCATCATGGGCATGATATCCCCCAAGTGCCAGACCAGTGAGGTTTTCTGAGGTCAGGCTTGGGCTTGCTTTTAGCCTTCAAGAGCCATCATTTTAAGTAGCAATTGTAGGCTCTGGCCCATGCTTTGAGGGAAGGGAGAGTCTCCTCCCCAAGGCTGAGTGAATGTATAAGCAGGGTCACCAAAAGAGGACATCAGTGCTCAATGTGAGAAATGGGATCTCACAAAGGGCAGCACAGTGGAGGCAGCAGTGTAGCAACAAGCAAGAGAACAGTAAATGGAGAATCCAGGAATCTGGGATGACCCCGCTTGAGATGGCAAGAAGGGACATGCTGAAAATAAGGTCCACGGGCATGACGGCCTGCTAAGGTGACACATGACAACAGGGATAAAATCTATGAAATGTCGAAGAATTTCCTGGGATTCCCAGGGATGCAGAAGATGAAAGATCAGTGAAACTCTGTAATTCCTATAGGTAAAACAAAATAATCTTAATATAAAAGAGGATAGTGTGAGGGGGTGCGAGAGTAGTTCAGTGGTAGAATTCTCGCCTGCCATGCGGTAGACCCGGGTTCGATTTCTGGCCCATGCAACTTCCCAAAAACAAACAAACAGACAAAAACCAAACAAGCCAAGAAAATTTTTTAAAAATCAACAAATGGTACTGCAATAACGGGATACTAACATGGAAAAAGAACGAAATGTGACCGCCATCATACAACATACAAAAAAAAAAAAGATGATAGTGTGATCATAGCTTGGTAAGGCCTGAGATAAGAGATGGAAAAAGTTTCAAAGGGTTGGTGCTCGAGACAGGACAAGAAGGGTAAAGATCAAGAAAATGATGTTAGAAGTTGTGACTGCATTTATTAATGACCTTTAAGGTAGTTATTTAAGTAAAATGATGAGGCAGAAAACAGATTCAAGGATATTAAGAGGTTAGTGATGGTGGAAAAATCTAAGAGCAAGAAGTGACTATATTTTCAAGAAGTTTGTGAAAAGAAAAAAGAGTTAGAATCATAGAAAACAATAACTAGATTGAAGCGAGGTATATGGGCAAAGAGAATGGCCCAGGTGGCAAGGAAGAGGGTGAAAAGAGGAGCAACAGGAGACAGAGTGAATGAAGATTAATAGAAATCTTAAGGTAGAAAAAAAGGAAAGTTAAGCCATACCCTTTGGATATAATTTTTCAGAAAACTATGAATCCACTTTTCTCTCTCTTGCTAATAAAAACAGTTATTCATTCTTTTAGTCTTGTTTTATTTTTAATATTAATTGAGCATCTCTCATGTGTATGAAACATACTAGTACCAAGGGGGAAGAAAAAATATGTATTTCATAAAGTACAGCTCTTAAAAATCTCAAAGGCTGGCAGAAGGGGAGGGGTAGAGAAAGAACTTCTAAACAGTCTGATGAATGCAATAATAAAGATATAAGAAACTGTTGTGGGAATACAAAGAAGGGAGTGGCTAAGTCTGCCTGAGGGAATCAGAAAATACTTCTCAAAGAAAGTGATATTGGCTGAGCTTTGAAGTATGACTAGGAGTTTGCCAGGCAAAAAGGAGACTGGGATATAGTGGACAGGTAGAAGAGCATTTCCTTGCTTTATGGGCAAGGGAAGAGATAAGAATAATGAAAATGTGAGTGTAGTAAGAGCCTAGGTTGTATGCAGTGTTTTGGGAGGCGATCTTTTTGCTAAGAAAGGCAACGACAGATTATGAAGCATGTTATAGGTCAGATAATGATGCTGGGATTTGTCCTGTGGATGTCAAAGAGCCAGCAAAATTTTAAGCACAACCAGATTTATTTTTAGATAACGCTGGTGGCAGCACAGAATACGATCCAGAACAGTGAGAGAAAGGTGAGACACTCTCCAGGAATGATCCAGAGATAAAGAGGAACAAAGCCTCAAGGACAGCTGTGAGGGCTTGATCTTAGAAGACAGGGCTTTGGTAGTCCCACCAAGACATTAACACGGAAAGCTTCCTTGAGGGAAGATTTTAAATTCAGCTTCGGTCATGCTGTATTTGAGGGAACAACATATTCAGTAGGTAATTAAAAATAGAAATCATCAAACACAAAGACCTTAATAAAATCAAGATCAACCGTGTCTGGATGAAGCAATTTGTTCATCAAGAAAATGATCTTGAATTTGCTGTGAATTACTTTTAATGATATGGATATCATGAAAATGGATATAACAATGGATAGAGGCAATACATGATAGCTAGTGACCACCATTTTCTTTTCTCGGCTGTTTACAAGCCATCTGCTTAACAATCTGTTTAATAATAAAAATCAGTGATCACCTCAATCATGCATAATTTTTAGAAACTATCTTTTTCTCTTTTTTGGAAAATTGTTACAACACAATGGCACATCTCTAAATGTCTTCATTGTCTCATGCACCATTATTCGGCAAAGATCAGTGACAATGGTTCTAGTTTCCCACCTGCAGGTCCTCTCACTGCCCAGGAATGTCATCCATCCAGATTTGGGATTTGACCTCCTTAAAAACAATTAATTCTCTACAGTGGTAGAATGCTAGTCTTCCATGCAGAAGACCAGGGTTCAATTCCTAAATCATGCACCACCACCCCCCCTCAAAAAAAAAAACAACTAATTTCCCCCTTACTATCCTGACCTAATTGGGATTGCAATTCCTTTTTGAATGTTGCTTATTTGGACTTGCCCATTTTGAAATTATTTTTGTGAGTAAAAAATATAGCAACAACATAAAAGTTGGGCAGTTTTGCTTTCTCTTTGTCATCTGTAGTTAGCATTACAACATCTGTTTCAAGAAACAGGTCTCAGGCAGGTCAGAAACATTCCTTGTTTTTGTCTCCAACAAGTTAAATCAAAATCAGAATGTTGCTGTCTTTAGCATTTTGGAGAGGTCCAGTAAATTGTTGCCTGTAGTTTCTTCACACTGATGTTATTGATTTATGCCACTCTTTTGTATTCCTTCTTAGCCTTGTGTCCCTCCCTCAGGGTTTTGTGAATATGCTGCCTACGGTTCCTTTATATGAGTGTCTCTTTACAACCTCATCGACTGGCAGTTGTAATTGCAGTGTCAGAGTTACATTTTTTTGATCTACCTGAGTTTCTTTCCAGTCAGTCTTTAAGACTAAGGCTAATACCTTTCTCTTCTCTTCAGGTTTTTTAGTCTCATTTCCCCAAACCTTGTGTTTATGTCTGACAATAACCACCATCCTTGACCATCACAAACTCCAAGATGACAGGGTCATTTTCCCTTAGGATTCTGATCATCATCGCCTTACCACTATGTTCTCTCCTTTGTTGGTCATAGTTAGCCATGCATCGTATTCTCCAAATTCTGAGAGATGAAATTATCTTCAAGACTTAAGTGTTCTAGGTGCTCTGCTTTTGCCAGATTAGATCTCCAGCCACTCTGCAGATGCTGAGACATCCTTACCTTCCCATCTAGTGAGTATTCTTGTTTCCATGCCACCTTTGAAGTTTCTATTGAGAAATGGCCATCTATGCTTCATTTCTGACTGTGTTCAACAGTACCACTACCTTTTATCCTTAAAAGGATAATGTTCTATATTATTCATCTATTCATTCAGAAAATATTTATTAAGCATACACATTATAAGCCAGTTCTTGATCTAGGTCCTGGGACTTTATTAGTGGAAAAACAACATCCCTGCCTTCATAGAGTTCTCACTCTGGTGGGAAAGTGGGAGAGAGACAGTAAACAAGTATATAACGTATGCCAGGTAATAGCATTTGGAATCTGTGATGGTTAATTTCATTTGTCAGGTTGGCTAGGTTATGGTGTCCAGTTGTTTGGTCAGATGGAATTTGCATCTATAATCAGTTGATTCCATCTACCATCCAAAAGGAGATTGCCCTCAGCAATGTGGATCATATACTCAGCTAAGCATTTGGAGCTCATAAAATCCAGAACTGAGGATTTTAGAAGGAGAATCTCTTCCTCAACTTCGTAGTGGCTCTTGCCAGAATTTTCAGCCAGTTAACTTTGCCAGGGGGAAGAACTTCAGCTTGCAGCCTGCCCTATGTAGTTCAGACTTGTCAGCCCCTACTGTTGCATGAACTTATTCCTTATAATAAATCTCTTAGTGTGTTTGTGTGTGTGCAGATTAGATGGATAGATAGATAGATGATTGCTAGATAAAAATTAGATATATAGCTAAAGATTAGATAGGTAGGATAGATAAAGATTAGGTAATAGATATAGATATAGATAGATGATAGATAGTTTGGTAGGTAGATAGTTAGATAAACAGACAGACAGGTCTTCCTCTGGAGAACACTGACCAGTACAGAATCTTAAGCAGGGTAAAGAGATAAAGGGTGTCAATAGGGGATGAAGCAGGGAGCATTGTCATTCTAGTTGAGACAACATTAGGACAGAGACGCGAATGAAATGAGGGACAAGGTATGTGGTTATATGGGAGATTTGCATTCTAAGCAAAGGGAAGAGCAATTGCAAAGGCCCGAAGCAGGAGCATGTTGGCATATTCAAGACGCATGCAGGAAGTACAGGATGAAGTACAGTGAGTCGGGAGAAGTCCAGTGGAGACAAATGGTATAGGGTATTGTAAAGGTTTGGATTATAGTCTAAGTATGCAAAGTAATATGGGAACCCATTTGAGAGTTACATGTAGGGAATGGACTTAAGAGAGAAAATTTCACCAAACCTGGTTTTTATGGGATAGAATTGATTGCTCCTTGCAGGTAATAAATACTTATAGGTAATAAATAGCATTCTTGATAAAAGTACTTAACTTTCTGGTAGACTTCATTGAAATGAAGAATTCCTCTTTAAGGGAGTGACACACACTAACCCAACTGACTATAAATCTTATAAGAAACTTGATAATATTTCACTAAACATTCTTTTATTGTACCATTTTTTTCACAAAAAAAATATCTTTACCAAGAGGGAATCTTTAAATAGGCTTTTCCGGAAACCTCTTCTCTTACGCAAGTTTGAAATTAACCTTTGACACATGCTTGTCATCAATTTGTCTGAGTTGTTTTAATAAATGAAATTATATTTATATTTTTAAAGAATTACTCTGGATACTGGATAATACACTATAAGGTTTGTATATATAACTTCTTTTATTATACCTGCCTCTTTTATATAAGGCATGACCTTCTATTGCCATATTCCAGGCATGGATCTCTTAATTGTGCTTGTACTTTTCAAGTCTAAATTTATTACTTAGGTCCTCTATCTCTATTATAGTCCACTCAATGACTAAATTACAAGAAGATGAATGATTACAAAATATCTAAAATACCAAAGCAAGCCCATTTCTGATACAAACTGACCTTTCTGCAGTAGTAAATAAAACATTTCCTAAAAATGTCTTTTTTTCTAATTTCCCACTTTAAAATCATAGATAATTATATATTAAGAGACAATGACTGTTTGAAGACTGCAGAACCAATCAAATAAAGCTACCATTCCTCTCCCATTAAAACAAAAACGCAAAAGACTGTGTTTTACTTATAAGATTTACATTTTCTGATCTAACTGTAGCTGTAGTATTTACTAAGAGAATTCCAACAAGCATCAAAGAGAAATTATACTGTCAGCAGAACCAATTTCTTGCATTATTTACTAATATTGAATGTATGAAGCCCCAAGTTTTTGATTGGCTTATTAATGCAAAAGGGTGAATTGGAAGTCCTTAGATAAACTAGAATGCTACAAAGTTTTGTTTTGTTCATGCATGTAAAAATATGAAATCGTCCCCTGATAAATGAGATACAAAAATGGCAATTTTTTAATCAAATCAAATCCAAATCCATTTTCCGTCTCACTTGAATGGGCAATTACCTTATCAGCGACTAATGGGGTTTCCTCCCAACACAGAGCTTCCATGATCCTAGGAACCAAGGAAGGCAGGTCCCGGTTGCTATCATTTCCCATGGCTCTTTCCATGTGTGTAGCCCAGAGAATGTTTCAGCTTAAACCAGTTTGGAGCTTGACTTCAGGGCAGCTCCTGAGTTCAGAAAAGAGATCTGTGATTATACCACACAAAGGTCCAACTACCTTTCCACGGGAGCGTGGGTGTGGTTATAAATATTTACCTTCCATTCTTCCTGGAGTCAAGAAAAATGGGAAAACATATTCTTATTGATTTAATGGTTAATTTCAAAGAGAGAGACAATCAGGTCTCCTGGCCAAACCACCCTGCTCCTTCCACTGATTCATTCATTAGACAACCTTTTTCTTGCCCCTGTTTTGGTTTATTAGCTGCCATTATGCAAATGGAAGGGCTTTTAAAAGGGGAAATTTATTAAGTTACAAGTTTACCATTCTAAGGCCATGAAAATGTCCCAATTAAAGCAAAACTATCAAAATGCCCAAATTAAGGCACCAACAAGGGGTTACCTTCATTGAAGAAAGGCTGATGAAGTCCAGGGTTTCTCTCTCAACTGGAAAAGCACATGGTGAATATGGTGACATCTGCTAACTCTCTCTCCCGGCTTCTTGTTTCATGAAGCTAACCCAGGGGCATATCCTTCTTCATCTCCAAAGGTCTCTGGTTGTGTGGGCTCTCGTGGTTCTAGCGACTCTGTTGCTCTCCAAAATGCTTTCTCTTTTAAAGGAAATTAATAAAGGAAAGTAAATTAATCAAAACCCTGGAATGGTTTTGATTCCATCTAATCAAGAAGTTAATACCCGCAGTGGGGTGTGTCACATCTCCACGGAGATAATCTAATCACAAGATTCCAACCTACATTATTGAATAGTGATTAAGAGAAAGGGTACTCCCACAGAATGAACCAGGACTATAACATGGCTTTTCTAGGGTACATAATCCTTTCAAGCAAGCACAGCCCCTGTTAGTGCAGGACAATGTTATAGATGCTGTGGATACCGAAGAAGAAAGATGAGGTGCCTTTCCTAGTGAGATTTGCATGGAGAGAGTCCACAATCAAACATACTCTGTGCTGCCTAATAAGGGTTGCTACAGACAGAAGTAATCCTGAAGGACCAAGACCACAACAGGGGGTTCCACCTTACTGCTGTATAATCACTAAGGAAATAAATACGTATACTTATCTTTTCTTTTTTTTTCTTTTTCTCTGATTTTCCTAATGAAATTAAGAACCTTGGCCAGAAAGTCATTACCTTCCCTAATGAGATTATTCCCACTTAGCCCCTGTGCTGGTTTGAAAGTACTATGTACCCTAGAAAAGCTATGTTTTAATCCTAATCCATTTTGTGGAGACAGCCATTTCTTTTCACTCTTATTCTGCACTGTAGGTTGGAAACTTGATTAGATTATCTCCACTGAGATATGCCACACCAAATTGTGGGTATTAACATTTGATTAGAGGAAAGCATGACTCCACCATTCCAGGTGGGTTTTGATTAGTTTACTGGAATTCTTTAAAAAGGGAGCATTTTGGAAAAAGAGAGAGAGCCACAGAGCCCACACAGGTAGGGACTTTTGGAGATGAAAGAGGAAAACGCCCCCGGGGTTGCTTCATGAAACAAGAAGCCTAGAGAGAAAGCTAGCAGATGTCACCATGTTTGCCATGTGCTTTTCCAGTTGAGAGAGAAACTCTGAGCTTCATTGCCCTTTCTTGAGTGAAAGTAACCTCTTGTTGGTGCCCTAATTTTATAGACTTGCTTTAATTGGGACATTTTCATAACCTTAGAACTATAAACTTCCAACTAATAAATTCCCCCTTTTAAAAGCCATTCCGGGGCTGGCCACAGTGGGTCAGCGGGCAGAGTTCTCCCCTGCCGTGCCAGAGACCTGGGTTTGCTTCCTGGTGCCTGCCCATGCAAAAAAAAAAAAAAAAAAAAAAAAAAAAGCCATTCTCTTTCTGGTATATCATATTCCAGCAGCTAGCAAATTAGAATAGCCCCCATTCAACTTTGTGTATTGTAGAGTAAGTACTTTTTGAAAGTTGAGTTTATTAGCTAGTTGAGATTTTATTGGTTCTGAGGCCCAAAGAGAAAAACAAGAGTTGGAGAAAGGGATGGGACAGGAAGGGATGAAAAGATGGGAGAGAAAAAAGGAAGTGAAAAAAAGTAAATTTGTTTAAATTTTAATAAAGAACCAGTATATGCAAAGTAACTTGCACTCAGGAGATTATTTACTTAAAGATAAAATCACATGAACATATTTCAAGTTCGAAGCTATTAGAGACATGTTAAGCAGGGAAATTAGGGGCTTGCACTGACAGGCAGCATATAACAAAAAATTAGAACTTGGAAATTAGTAATTAAGTCACAGAAGTGATGCATTTACTTCCAAATGAATTGTACTATTTTTTGCTTAGAGATTTCAAGCTTTCTGTGTTCAATGTTACTGCCAATCTTTGGTTGTTAATCCAAGCTAAATATCTCTAAAATACTCTGTTACATGATATATTGACTACCCCCTCTACATAAAGAACATTATAGGAATGTGTTCCTTTTCTTAGCTGATTTTTACTTGACAATTCTTATTTGATATCCAACTTTTCTCAAAATCACCTTGCATTTAATGCAGCACATATTATGAAGGTGATATTTTCATCTCACCTACACCCCTTAATCCTGAGTCAAAAATCTACCAGTCACTGTGGGTAGCAGCCCCCAAACAGGAAACAATGAGTGCATTTGCCATCCTTCTTTGAGTTCAAACACTCAGTCAAACATACTCCTGTGGCTTCCAAGAACCCTAGTGTTCTCTCTCTACAGACCCATATACGTGAATCTTTCAGATCATAAATCCATGGTATATGAAAAATTGAGGTTGAACTAGGTTAAGAGGTCAAGCAAAATTTTTTTCTCACATATACACCAACTACACATATACCCAAACAAATCTATCTGAGATAAACCACAGCAGAATTCAAATAAACATTTAATCCATGGTTTTCAAAAGTGTGGTAGAATGAAATTCATTAATAGATTATTTTACAAACTAACCCAAGTTATAGGGAAGGATCTTAGTGAAAATGTTAGAATACTTTTTACCTTATTTGGGCTTAAGTCACTGACATAGCAAAGGTTAATCGAAGCATTAGATAAGTTCAGAATAATGCTGTGTTTTAGTATTCTTGGGTGCTCAAGCAAATACCATACAGTTGGTTGACAAACAATGGGATTTTATTGGTTCATGGTTTGAAGTTAGGAGAATTCCATTGAGATGACAGTTAGGCAATACTTTCTTCTTGAAGTCTGGTGTTCTGGAGCTGGCTGCTGGTGACCCCTGGTCCTGGAATTCCCTCTCACATGACAATGTATACGGCAGCCTCTCCTGGCCTCTCCTTCCTCTTCCAGATTCTGTTGACCTTCAGCTTCTTGCTTCCCATGGTTTTCTCTCTATATGACTTTCATTCTGCTTATTATTACTTCTTTCATTCCAGTAATAAGACTATGACTTATCCTGGTTGAATCGAACGATACCTTAACTGAAGTCATCTCATCAGACGGTCTTACTTACAATGGGTTCACACTCACAGGAATGTTTTCAAGTTTAAGTGCATGTTTTTCTGGTGTACATGGCTCCATACCACCACATGCTGCAAGGGTTAGCATAGCTCAAACTCTGTCTGAGGTTTTTGATATTGTATAAAGAATTAGGAACTAATTATCTATTTTAGCTTACTAAAGCTGCCAAAATGCAATATACCAAAATTGGGTTGACTTTTACAACGGTAATTTATTCATTTACAAGCTTACGGTTCTGAAGCCTTGAAAATGTCTAAACACCAATAGGCAATGCTTTTTCCCTGAAGACTGGCTACTGGTAATCTTGAATACCTCTGTCCCATGCAAGGCATATGGTAGTACCTACTACTCTCTCCCTTTTCTCCTGGACTTCTTTGCTTTCAGCTTTGGATGCTCCACCTCTGGCTTTCTTTCTCAGTTTCTGTGTCTTTCTTCTCTGAGTTTCTGTGTCTTTCTCTGAATTTCATCCTCTTTATAAAAGACTCCAGTAACAGGATAAGGAACCACCTGGGGCATGCCTCAACTGAAATAACCTAATCAAAAGATTCCATCCACAATAGGTTTACTCCCACAGGAATGGATTAGCTTTAAGAACATGATCTTCTGGGGTCCATAAAGCTTCCACATCATCACACTGCACCCTCTGGACCTAAAAAGACATGTTCTTTCCATATGCAGATACACTCATTCAATCACAATATCCTAAAGCCTTAAATCATTTCAGTAATGATTTAATGTAAATATTAATTACAGTTTCCTCAACACCAGTTACATGTGTGGTCTGTCCCGGAGCAAAATTCCTCTCAGGCTATGGACCTGTGAAACTTAAAACAAATTCAAAGGAAGGATAGTCATAGAGTAAACATTCCCATTGCTACAGGGAGAAATTGGGAGGAAAACAAGGGTCGTGGGACCTAAAGAGTTCCAAAACCTTGTTGGGCATATTTCATTAGATTTCAAGGTCTGAGGGTCATCTATAGAATGATGCTTCGCCTTCCAGCTTGATGGGATAGCAGCCCCACACATTCCAAGGACTTGTGCAGCAGGCTTGCCCTCTCCAATCACTGGGGTGAGGGCTCTAATATCTACAAGTATTGGGGTGGTGGAGATGCTCTTGGCTCTACCCTCATCAAGCAACATCGGGTGGTAGCCAAACCCTAGGGTCCACCCTCTTCAAGCATTGGGGTGATGACCAAACTCTGCAATCTCTGGAGCATAGACTCAACCCCTCAGAATAATAGAGTGGTGGCCAGACTCTCTCCAATCCCCAGGGAATGTGTTCCACCCTCTCTGTATACTGGGGTGGCAGCACTCTTCTAGAGCAACTGGGCAGAAAGCCTGCACTCTACAATCTCCCGGGCATGCTGACCCTTTCTACATACATGGATGGGTTCACTCTCTCCCACAGAGAAAATATCTTTGTTCCAGACCTCAGCTTACATGGTTCTGCCATTAATCATTTTTCCTTCAATCTGTCCCTTTCCTGTCCCTTTTAGTATGGGCTGACAGTGGTTCTGTTCATACAGTTATTGCAAAATAAAAATAAATAAATAAAATAACTTGTCAGTTTTGCACGCAGAACACAGGGGTCCCAACTGTCAGATAATAGGACTTTCCACAAATCCTTTCTGAATAACTGCATTTCCATTCCTGTCTTGTACTGAAATGGCTGACTGGCTCCATGTTCAGTTAAACCCTCACATGGGGCACTATTATCTGGGGATTCAATTTCTGGATGCTCAGAATTTTGCAAAATCATGAATTTCTGGTTTCTTTGTACCCAGGAGTTCAGTTCTCAGCTCATCCCTTTCTTCTCATGTTTTACTGTAAGCTGCAAGGAGAAGCCAACCTTCACTTTAGTTTGGAAATCTTCTCAACCAAACATCCAGGCTCATCATTTTCAAATTCCACTTTCCAATGGACATCAGAACTCAATTTTGCCAAATTCTCAGCCACTTTAGAGCAAGGATTGCCTTTCCTTCAGTTAGTGATGACACATTCATCATTTCTGTCTAAGGCTCCCTTGGAAGTAACTTCAGCATCCATATTTCTACCAACAGTCTCTATAAAGCAATCTAGGCCTTTTCTATGAAACACCTCACAATTCCTCCAGAATATCCCCCTTGCCCACTCAAATTTTAAGAAAATTGCTAGAGACATTGAAAATTGTGTGTGGCTGCCAATCATCCAGAGTCTGCTCAATCTTCAACAGCACTTGTTCCATGTCAAGTTGAGATGTAAACCAATTTCTGCATGAGCATTCACTTATTTCCCCTTTTTTGTGCTGTAAAAAGTTAAGTGGTAGATCCATTGAATTAAAATATCATTGATAGCTCTTGAGTCACCGCAAGCAGCCTTTTCACCATGTGTGAGCTAGACACAATCCCTGCCCACCTTGCTCTCTGGTAACTGCAGCTCATTCCTTCAAAATGACTGAGGAAGTATACCATGGAAAGGATAAGGTGGAAACTTTTGCCTTCCAGGCAGAGATTGCCTAACTTTATGTTCTCATCATCAATACCTTGTATTCCAATGAGGAAATTTTCCTTTGGGAGTTGATTTCTAATGCTTCTGATTCTTTGAACAAGATTCCCTATGAGATCCTAACAGACCCCTCTGAGTTAGACAGTGGTAAAGAGCTGAAAATTGACATCATCCCAAACCCCCAGGAATGTACTCTGACTCTGGTGGATACACGCATTAGCATGACCAAAGCTGATCTCACAAATAATTTGGGAACCATTGCTAAGTCTGGTATCAAAGCATTTATGGAGGCACTGCAGTCTGGTGCAAACATCTACATGTTGGGCAATTTGGTCTTGGCTTTTATTCTGCCTATTTAGTAGTATAGAAAGTGGTTATAATCACAGTACAAGGATGATGAGCAGTATGCCTGGGAGTCTTCCTCAGGTGACTCCTTCACTGTTCATACTGACCACAGGGGGCATATTGGCCAGGGTACCAAAGTGATCTTGCACTTTAAAGAAGACCAGAGGGTACATAGAGGAGAGATAGGTCAAAGAAGTGGTGAAGAACTACTCATAGTTCTTATGCTACCCCATCACCCAAGAAGGAAGAAGAGAATGAAATCAGTGATGATGAGGCCAAGGAAGAGAAAGATGAGAGAAAAGAAGATAAGAATGATGAAGAGAAGCCCAAGATTCAGGATGTAGGCTTAGATGAGGAGGATGATAGTGGTAAGGACAAGAAAAAAGAAAACCAAGAAGACTAAGAAGAAATACATTGATCAAGAAGAACTGAACAAGATCAAGTCCATTTGGACCAGAAACTCAGATGACATCACCCAGGGGGAATGTGGAGAATATTACAAAAGTCTTAAGAGAGATTGGAAAAACCACCTGGGAGACAATCACTCTCTGTGGAAGGTCACTTGGAATTCAGGGTATTGTTTTCATCCCCTGCCTGACTCCCTTTAACCTCTTTGTGAAAAAGAAGAAAAAGAACATCAAACTTTATATTTGTCATGTGTTCATCATGGACAGCGGTGATGAATTGATACCAGAGTATCTCAACTTCATTTATGATGTAGTCAACTCTGAGGACTTGCTCCTGTACATCTCACAAGAAATGTTGCAGAGGAGAAAAATCCTGAAGGTCATTCACAAAAACATTGTATAGAAGTGCCTTGAGCTCTTCTCTGAGCTAGTAGAAGATAAAGAGAATTATAAGAAATTCTACCAGGCATTCTCTAAAGACCTGAAGCTTGGAATCATGAGGACTCCACTAATCAATGACATCTTTCTAAGCTGCTGCTCTATTACATCTCCCAGTATGGAGATGAGATGGCTTCTCTTTTTAATATGTCTCTAGCATGAAGGAGACCCAGAAGTTCATCTATTGGTGAGAACAAGTAGAAGGTGGCCAACTCTGCTTTTGTGGAAGTGGGGCCTTGTGATGGTATATCTGACTGGGCCTATTGATGAGTACTGAATAGCACAGCTCAAGGAGTTTGATGGGAAGACCTTAGTCTCAATTACCAAGGAAGGCTTGTAGCTACCTGAGGAAGAGGAGGAGGAGAAGAAAATGGAGGTGAGCAAGGCCATTTGAGAACCCCTACAAGCTAATGAAGAAAATCTTGGAAAAAAGATTGAGAAGGTGAAAATCTCCAATAGGCCTGTATCTTCACCCTGCTGCATTGTACGTAGCATCCATGGCTGGATACCCAACATGGAGTGGAACATGAAAGCCCAAGAACTTCAGAACAACTCTACAAATGGACTACATGATAGCCAAAAAGCACATGGAGACTCACTCTGATGACTCCAGTCTTCTGCCACAGCAGAAGGCAGTCAAGGACCTGGTAGTACTGTTGCTTGAAATTGCACTGCTCTCCTCTCACTTCTCCTTTGAGAATCCTCAGACCCACTCAAACCGTATCTATTGCATGACTGAGGTAGGCTTAGGTATTGATGAAGTGACAGCAGAGGAACCCAGTGTTGTTCTTCCTGATGAGATGTCCCCTCCATGGCTGCCTGATGGTAATGAAGATGCATCTCACATGGAAGTAGATTAGGAGTTTTTATCCACAAACATTGTGCTCACTGTATTGTATACCCCTGGCTCCCACAGCAGCTTGAGTGGCCCTGTCCCACTTGGTTTTACCTACTGAGGTCTGGTGTTTTTTCTCTTTCCAGCCCTTGTGTCTAAGGCAATGTAAGGACCATGAGCCCCATCCCATTTGACAATGGGGTTGGATGTTGTATATTGTGAGGTTTTTTGTTGTTGTTGTTGTTTATTTTGTTCTGAAACTAAAGTGCTCAAATAAAGAAGATGCAGTTTTACCAAAAAAAAAAAAAAAGGGATGATAAACATTACCAAACTCATTTTAAAAATCAATAGGTGGTTGGGCCACAGTGGCTCAGCAGGCAGAGATCTCGCCTGCCATGCTGAAGACCCGGGTTTGATTCCCGGTGCCTGCCTATGCAAAAAAAAAAAAAAATCGATAGTAATATAGCAGGCATTTCTACTGAACATTTAAGTGAAAATTTGAATGTGACGCAGGGGGTTTTCTTGCTACATTCATATTTATTATTTAAGGACTATATTTATAGCTTGACTCTGTTTACCCTAATTTGATTTCAGGACTTGAGAAGTTGTCACTCAAGCAACCCATCCCCTCAGGCCCCAAAATTAGAACATTTCCTCAGTTCACAAGGAGTAATTGATGGTTCTATTTCATAAATAACAGTGTATTCTAATCTCCCTTCTGGCAGAAACCAGGCTTGTCAGTGAAGCTGAGTTGTCCTCTGTGGCCTACCTCCTTCAGTCCTCTGCATCCCTCCTAGACAGAGAAGATAACAAGTATCCCCAAGAATTTGTTCCTCTTTCACATGCATCTCTTTATACTTTTTCATAGGTGTTTACACTAATCAATGTACAGAAAGCATTTTGTATTGTCAAAAAAAATTGCACCAGATGATGTGAAATACACAAGAATCACTTCATTCAAAGCTGTATGTAACAGAGGAAACGAGAAGGCATTTGTAAGAGATAGACCAGAAGACTAATATAATAGAGGGCTCCACTCAGCTGAACCAGAAGGCAGGAGAATTTTTAAGGACTGGGATAAGCTACTGGATGAGACTGAAGAACATGCCATGGGGTGTGTCCATCACATGATGTTATTTATTGAATTTACACTGAGCTGAGGGAACTCAGAGGCCGAGATTCAAGGAGAAGCCTTCTAAAATTCAGTCAGGCCAAGGAGAATTAAGGTATTGTGCTGGTTTGAAAGGATGTATGTCCCTTAGAAAAGCCATGTTTTAATCTAAATCCCATTTTGTAACAGCAGAGTAATCCTTATTCAATACTGTATGTTTGAAACTGTAATCAGATCATCTCCCCAGAGATGTGATTTAATCAAGAGTGGTTGTCAAGCTGGATTAGGTGATGACATGTCTCCACCCATTTGGGTGGGTCTTGATAAGTTTCTGGAGTCCTATAAAGGAGGAAACATTTTGGAGAATGGGAGATTCAGAGAGAGCAGAGCAGAACGACATAGCTTCGAGAAGCAGAGTCCACCAGCCAGCGACCTTTGAAGATGAAGAAAGGAAACACCTCCCGGGGAGCTTCATGAAACAGGAAGCCAGGAGAAAGCTAGCAGATGACACCTTGCTCACCATGTACCCTTCCAGCCAAGAGAGAAACTGACATTCCGGCAGCTAGCAAACTAGAACAGGCATCTTCATTGGTAACACAAAGGGTGGTCTTAACCTATACTGTTTTCCAGGATCACAGGTTCAGGTAAAAGTCAACATAGACAGTATATATAAAGGGTATATCTATATATTCTTTGGCAACTTGCCTTTCCTCCCCACAATAATTTTGATGGATTGTCCATATTGTTACGTGTAGTTGTATCTCATTCATTTTCATGATGGCACAACATCACATTATCTGAATATACCAAAATTTATCTAGCCATTCTCCTGTCAATAGGCACTGAAGTGATTTTTAGTTTTATACTCTTAGAAACAATGCTTCTATGGAAATTCTTGTATTTTTTTGTGTGTACAAACATGAGCTTTCCTCTAGGACAGAAATCCTGAACCGGTAAGCTAACCATTTGGGCAACAAATGAATTATGGGTATGCCAAGGACTATATCTCTCCAGCCCTCAGATTGGCCTGGGATGAGCAGAGCCTCTCATTGATCCTCTGCTTCACCCATTTATCCCCACGTATGCTGTGAACTGAAAGCCTGAAATCATCTCAGGCAGGATGAGGAACAAAAAGCATAACTTACTGTCTACATTATCATTACTTTTGTATTTCACTGACTTCATTAGCACTACTTTACTTAGCCAGAGGTCTTTTGCCCAGGAAAATGATTTGATTGTTCAATGTAGAAATGTCTTGAAAAATTCATCAACTCTTCAATGGAAAGCATCAATGGACAATTTGCACCCTCAGATTCTTTTAATTTCTTGCCTCAAAATTCTCACCTTGCCATTTCCATTAATACTGGACAACTGTATCAGGGTCCTTACCCAATCCTAATCAAGACCGCACATTAAAAGATTCACCTTAAACCAGGCTTCAAATTCTCAATAAATTCTAACCTTGCCTTCCTCTCTCCAAGATTCTTTCAAATATCTCTAGGTTGCATTCTCCCTTAGCATGATAAACAAAAAACTCAGCTTTATCTTACCAGCAGGTGGTGTTGGTGATATTTGGGAGCTGGCATTTAATGGGAATATTAGCATTTTCAACATGTGTCACTATGGCAAAAACTTTGAGAAGCCTGGCCCCAGGGTACTTGCCTAGGTGTGGAATGGCTAGGTCTTAAGGTAAATACATTTTAAACTTTACTATATATGTTGTCAAATTGATTAATTTAAGCCTTGTTTTCTCATCTGTAAAATAAAGTGGTTGAGCAAAATAACGTTTAAGTTCTTTCTTGCTCAAAAAATAATGTTGTGATTTTCTGACTTGTAATAGGAAGTCATTCTAAAAACAAAGAGAACATTACAGTGATTTATATGTAGATATACTAACATAGCAAAACCTCATCTTGTATGGTAAGGTATTTTAAAATGACTTTAATAAAGACAGAAAATGAAGCATGGAGAAGAAAAATTACTAACAATATTCCCAATCATCTAAGAAGTGGAAAGAGGAAACACATCACTAAGCCTCCTTCAGAATATCTATGAACAAACCTCTTTTTATAAGTTCTATGATAGGATGCCTATAGCAGCAATATCAAATATATGACACATATGCCAACACCTCACTCTCTCTTGCCCTTAGCAGACATTACAAAGCTATCACAGCATTCATTCTTGCTGTTCCCAGAGCCCATTTCAAAATCCCTCTCAGCACAACATTCTAGGCAGGCACCACTAGTCACTTGGGTTGGCACTCAAGAGAACACAACTGACTATTCCCAATTATTCCATATTCTCCAGTCCAAGCAACCTGGTTTATCTGCTGCCTCTCCACATGTCATGCCCAATCCTTCATTGGATACTTTGAACATACTGTTTCCCTATCTAGGATAGATGCTCTCTATTCTCCCTTTATCAACTCTACTCACAGCCATTTTCAAGGTTAGACTCAAATCACATCTCCTCCGTGAAAGCTTCTCCTGTAACTCCACATCATGGTGGTCTGACCCATTCATAAACTCTTAGAGTCTGAAGCCATGCCCAGCAACCTGGAATTCTCCAAACATATATGCTTTGGTTCCTTTGCATATTTCTCCTCTCTTCCTCTCCTTTTTCACCCTGGCAAATTCTCACTCACACTAGAAAATTAAATTCAGGTGTTGGCTCCCTTTTTGACATCATTAGAAAAGAAAAAGCCTCTTTCTCTAAAAATCAAGCATTCCCCTTCCTCAGTCCCAGAGCATCCTGTGCTTTCCTCTGGTACAGCAAGTACCACACATTGTCACATAGCTGTTTAATTATCTTTTGTTCCCAGGAGACACTGAGTTGGTTGAGGGATTTGCAGTCACATTTGTACCAGGTGCAGGGTTAGTAGTCAAGAAATGTATGTTGAATTGAAATGAAGTGAAATGTAATGAAATAAATTAGATTTACTTCAATCTATAAAACCAAACCAGCTTTTTTAGGAAAATCTCAATTTCACGAAATCACTTTACTCCATTGAACATAATTCATTAATATATTACTGTGATTTCATTTATATAATTCTGTAAGACTTTTCTCACAGATAAATTCACAGATCACATGTCCCCAGTTTGGGTGTGGGAAGTCCTGTCACTGAATACCATCTGATTGCATTTGCCACTGCACACTGTTCCTTGGGAGCATGGCCAGCAGCTGCTCTCCTCCTTCCTTACCTCACCACCTAGCATGAGACTGAACCCAGAGCAAGCAGACAATAGACCCACTGGTTGTTTTATGTATATCCAGTCACCTAAAAGGAATAGAAGAAACAAGAAGACCCTCTAGTGGAGTAAATAACCAGAAACAATCTCCCAAGGCAACTAACTGTGGAAAAGCACAAGGACAGGTAGGGAAGAACCTGGCACCTTCATGCAGACGTCAGATGCCTAAGAGAACACTGAAGAATAAAACCATGCATTGATGAACACTGGAAATATGAAACACGTTTGTCAAGAGTAGAAAGGGGAGGAAAATCATTGTTTCCTTGTATAATCATTGTTGGTTTTTATTCTGTCAGGTCATTTTTCTTAAAAGGAAATTGTCTGTGTGGTAGTTGGTGATGAAAATTAAGAGTAGCTGAGAAACAGGACATTTCTACTCCCTGTGTTCTATTTTGCAGCCATTTCTCAGATACTGAATTTGAATTTCTCTATCTGGGATAGATGCTCTCTATTCTCCCTTATCAACTCTACTCATGGCCATTTTCAAGGTTAAATTCAAATCGCATCTGGAGATGCAAATTTGGAGAAAGGAAATGATACTAGAATCAAAATGCTTTCTCCATAAAGATGATCAGCAGAAAACATTCACTTTAGCTACCAAGGTTTAGGGATTATGTATTGCTACCCATAAAGAAGGAAGACCAACACTGAAGTAGAATCACCAAATAATTACTGGATCATGACCCATCAATCTAATTTCACCAAAGGTAGCCAAAGTGACTGGATCAATAATTGTAAAGTCTAACTGTTTGTTGTCTTGGAGATAGAACAGCTCACCCCTGTATAAACTGATCAATTGTTCTGCAATTAAATTGCAAACAATGCTCTACTGTATACTCAGCAGGTTATTTTGGGCACAAGAGTAATTAGAATTCTAGGCAGATTTCCTATCACAGGAGGTTAGAAAGAGTTAACTAACACAAAGGATGAAGTATTATGCATTTGAAATTACACAATTTTCTATTTCCTTTGTCCTTTCCCAAATTCTCAGTTGCTTTCAATAAGTTGCATGTTTAATTACCTTTGTCTGCAACCAGCAAGACTGCTAATTTTAATCCAGGAACTACAGATAATCATACAAATACAGTATTTTAATCATTTATCAAGGAAATGCAATTTCTGAAAAATTGTATAGACCTATCTTATCTTGTATTCTTTTGAACCAAACATAAATAACTTGTTAGAGGAGTTAATTTTCAGGTGTTAAACTATATGCTTCAGTCCAACGTAGAGGTCATAAGTGAGAATGTGAACAAATGAAAGTGTTAATGAGGTGTTTGAGAAGCAAAATGAAGGCAACAGAAGGTTTAAAGATACTGTAAGTGTTCTGTTCTAGTTTGCTACCTCCTGGAATGCAATATGTCAGAAACAGAATGGCTTTTAAAATGGGGAATTTAATGTTGCTAATTTTCAGTTCTAAGGCTGAGAAAATATTCCAATTAAAACAAGTCTATAGAAATGTCCAATCTAAGACATCCAGCGAAAGATACCATGGTTCAAGAAGGCCGATGAAGTTCAGGGTTTCTCAAGTGGAAGGGCACATGGTGAACACAGTGAGAGTTTTTCTCTCAACTGGAAAGGCACATAGTGTACACGGTCAGGATTCCTCTCTTATCTGGAAGGGCACATGGTGAACACAGCGTCATCTGCTAGCTTTCTTTCCTGGCTTCCATTTTCATGAGGTTCCCCGGGAGGCATTTTCCTTCTTCATCTCCGAAGGTCGCTGGCTGGTGGACTCTCTGCTTCATGGTGCTGTAGCATTCTCTGCTCACTCTGAATCTCTCTCATTCCCCAAAATGTTTCCTCTTCTATAGAACTCCAGAAACTAATCAAGACCCACCCAAATGGGTGGAGACGTGCCTCTAGTTAATCCAGTTTAACAACCACTCTTGATTAAATCAAATCTCCAGGGAGATGATCTAGTTACAGTTTCAAACATACAATGCTGCATAGAGATTAAAAGAAACGGCTGCCTCTACAAAATGTGATTAGGATTAAAACATGGCTTTTCTAGGGTATATACATCATTTCAAGCCAGCACATGTTCCTTAAAATAAAGTGAATCATAAGGAAAGCAAATTACTGAGGAAATTGCTTCACTCATCTAAAGTTTAGGATTGGAAGAATTACAAGGAGTGAAAAATTATGGGGAATTAAAAACAACCAAAGAACTTTCAAACATGTGCCTTATTCTTTTTTTTTATATTGAAGGAGATGATCCTCTTCCCTGAGATCAATTCTAGTACTAATGTTTTGGAACCTACACTTGCCTCCTTCTCTGGAAACTTCTTTCTCCCACATAAATCAACTTCTCCTTTTTAACTGGTTCTTTCCCATCAACTATTTTACATACTCAATTTCTCCACTGCCCTTATAATCTAGTTTTTTGAAAAAGTTGTCTAAACAGAGTTTTTATTTCTTACTTCCCACTCACTAATAAATTCATTCCAGTCTGGTTTTGGTGCTAACATGCCACTTTTTTGCTTATATGTCAATAAATCCAATGGCATATCAAATATATATCTCTAGGTTTGACTTCTCTTCTAAACTTCCAACCAATGCATCCAACTCCACTGTGAAATCTCCAATTGAATGTCTCGATGGTATCTCAATATGTACTAAGACTGAATTCATGATCTGCCCCTAAAACCTAACATTATTCCAGTGTTGTCCATCTCAATGAGTGGCACCACAATCCAGAATCTGGCTTAAGTAGTTCTCCAATATGCCTGCTGCTTACCATGTCCACTGCCACTCCCCTAATCCATGCTATCATCGTCCCTTACACAGGCTTTACAACAGCCTACAACTGGTCTCCTGTACTCTAACCCTCTCCCAGCACATTGTTCTACTAGCAGCCTGAGTGACATTTTTAAAAACAAAACTTTGATGATATTATACCTCATTCCAACAAATCATAAAATAAGATAAAAAAATTTTATATAAGAGGTTACCTTTGTTTATAATTACCCACCCATTAATGTTATCACTCATTTAATGTCTATCCCACCCGCTTCCCTGAAAGCACCATGGAGTAAGATCCAGACCTGTTCTGGCTCACTACTCTTTCCAAGGAGCTTAACACAGAACTCAGTGCATAAGATCATTTAACAAATATACATTCAATAAAGTAATGTAAAAATATTTCACCTATGTTCTAAAAAATGATCATGGTGATGAATACACAACACTGTGATGATATTGTGAACCATTGATTGTACACCAAGTATGGAATGTTTGTATGTTAAGAATGTTTGTGTTTGTATGTTGTTTCATCAATAAAAATATTTAAAATATACATATATTTTTCACCTATATTTTATCCTTCTTTCATTGAAACTGGCTGTTGGATGACTCACATAACTTTGTTTGAAGGCAGGCATCATAAATATAAATATAATGTAAATGTCCTGGACACTGGAGGATAACTGAGTCTTCTATTTTAAGGCAAGAGGATGGAGAATCTATTGAACCAAGCTGGAATCTCCTCAGCAGACATTCCCCCAACAACAGTCTCTGTACTTGAAGAGAGAAGTTACCAATGAAGATGTATTGTGACCACAAACGCGTAGAAGAAATAAATGATCATGATCTTTTTTGAATCTAATCTTCTCAATTTACAAAGTAGATGAGTTCCAGAAAGGTAAAAAGAGTTGTCCACTTTCTTCTAATGTAGGTCCCTTACTCCTAAGTCCGATAACACTACTTAATTTGTGTCCCTCTAATATGTTCTCAGAGGGCCTATGATAAAGTATATTAATTAAAAAGAACATAGTAGATACACAAAAATATAATTCACTCAACAAATATTTATTCAACACATTCTATTTGTTGGGCCCAGGCATAGAGCAAAACTGAAAATAAGCCATATGTGGTATATTCTTCATGGAGCTTACATTCATTAAGATAATTCTAGGCTGTGAGAATTGCTATAAAAGATATAAACATGGCAAAGAGACAGAGAATAGTGACTGGGGAGGAAATAGTCACAGCCACCATATTAGTTTTCTGGGCTGCTATGACAAATACCACAGAATGGGTTGGCTTAAACAACAGGAATTTATTGGCTCACAGTTTCAGAGGCTAGAAGGCTTGCTTCCTTTGAGGTCAGTACTGATCTATGTTGCTGGCAATTTTGGGGTTCCTTGGCTTTCCTGTCATATGGCAATGCCCTCTCCTTTCTCTTCCTGCTCCTCCCTATGGCTTTCTCCCTCTATGTCTGAATTTCTTCTGCATCTAAAGGACTCCAGTAATCCAGGTTAAGGCCTAATGACATGTAGTTGGGCCACACCTTGACTAAAATGACATCTTCAAGAGGTCCTATTTACAACGGGTTCATACCCACAGGAATGCACAGCAAGAGCATGTCTAAATTAGGGTACATAATCCAATTCACCATAGTCACTTTAGATAGAACAGCCAGAGCAGACCTCTCAGAGGAATGATACTGAACTTTAGATGAGAAAGATAAGAAGCAGCTAACCAAATTAAGGCATGTGGGAGATAACTTCAGTGGAGAGAGGGGTCCAGGCTGAGGTAACAGCCTGTGTTAAGTTTCTGAAGAATGAAAGAACTCATCTTCCACAAGGAAAATAAGAGCAATTGTGACTGGGAGGTGATGGGCAGTAGAGAACATCATATGGGATGAAACTGGAGAGACTGGTAGGAATCAAATAACCCAGAGCTTTGATGTCTATTTGAAGGAACTTGGAATTTGTTCTAAGAGCTAAATTGAGTCATGGAAAGAGTGTGTTAGTTGGAGGAGGAATGGTAATGTCACCTAATTTTCATTTTTGAAAGATTACTCTGGGGAAAAAATGAATTTTTGAGGGCCAAATCAGTGATGTATTGCTGTAGTCCATACAAGAGATAAAGGTGACTTGATCTAAGGCAATAGAGTGAAGATGGAGAAGTAAATGTTCATGTGATATATTTCTGGAAGGAGAAAGACAGAAACAGGTAAGAATGTAGGCAGAAACAATGATGAAGGAACTAAAGTCTTCAACAAATGTGTGATCAAGGGGTCAGTTTAAAGAAGTTTCAAGGGGGATAGTGGTATAACTGAATGTCATCGGGAGAAAGGAACTTGGGCTTTGCATAAGAAATGGTAGATAGATTGTTTAAATCATAAGACACAAGAAAGAATATTTACTACCTCTCATGAGGCATGAGAGACAAAGAAAGAAGTAAAACAGCTCCCACCAGCGTGGGCTGCAAGGAAAATGGTGTCAGAAGGAAACAAAGTAGGTTCCAGTTAAAGTGAAAAGATGAAGGAATGTTCAAACAAATGGAGTTTGTTGATCACAGGTCAGGAATTCCAGAGGACACAGTGAAAGAATTTGAGAGGAAGAGGGTGGCTTCTTAGATTAGTGCCATATATGAGAATGCACATTCTTAGAATAATGGCAGTAAGTGGGAAAACTTAGATCTGAGACCTGAGAGGATAAATTGTGAGTGGCTCATGACAAAGAAGACAATGAATTCAAGCTATGAACCTAAACACATGGCTTGATGGTGTGGAGGTTTCTAGGTGACTTTTTTCTCTTGCAATTCATAGAGTAGTGGTCTGGGTGATGGGGTCAGTTGATGCCAACTCTCCATCTGGAGAATGAGTGCATTATACAGTGAAGCATGTGACTGGCATCCAGAGAAGTACTCTCTTGGATAGTGGAAAAGGTGTTTTGGAACTGTCACGTTTTTAGTGGATCCCACCTCCCAAGACACCGTTGATTAGAACATAGATGGTCACCTGTTCCAAGTTGAGCTAACTAGAATCCTTCTTATAATCTTTCCATTTAGAACAGAGAGCCTAAAATGTAAATGTAAAACGTGATATCTCTGGACAACCATTTTCCCATCATGCAGAGAGAGAAGCCTGAATGAGAATTCCTTAACTCCTTCTTGATTTCTTGGGACCAATAAATTTATCTCTTTGCCTAAGATATTTAGAGTTGTGTTTCTGGCACCCAAAACCAAAGAGTACTAACTTGAAATCAAAATATTAATAGCTAATGCACAAATCCTGTAGCCCCCTGCTGCTTTCACAGCAAACCATAGTGTAACATCCCCCTTCCCCATAAAATAAGCTAGCAAATTCCGTATACATTAATATGAAAGAGCTGTAAAAGGAGGAAATACACTGTTGGGAAATACCTAACCCTACAAGGCACTTTCCAGGTATATGATTGGCTTGCACTATACAAAAGGCTGCTAGATAAATTAATTCTTCTGTTGACTTGATCCTGATGCCAAGGGTGAACTTGGGCTTGCTCTAAGACTAGGCAACATTTCATTGAAGAAATAGCAGAGGTAGGGAAATATTTGGAGGAGAGAGGAAAAATACCCCCTGTTGACCTAGCCAGTATGCTCTAGTGAGCAGTCTATTTCAAAGCAAGTGTTATGAGCATTGGGAAAATTCTACAAAGTAGTTTGCAAAAGCAGAATGAGCTCAAGGAAGGTTAATTTGGAAGGCCTATACACCAGGAAATCCAAGCTGGTAGAGGAAAATTTTATGATCTGGGTAGAATACCAAGAAATCAAAAGGATTTGACATGATACCAAGGGAAGGAACCTAGGTCCAAAAGATAAACCAAAGCCTAAAGATAAACCCCTCAGGCTTCAATTTACTCATCTGTAAATGATCATAATAATAATAGTGTACTACAGGAATATTCAATCAGATAATGCAAGAAATCATTAGCAAGAACAAATAAGGACAACTTACTTTTGTAATGTTTATTCCATGTTCAAAGACTGCTTGCCATCCTTTGCATTAAGAAGACCTGCTAAGGGTGCACAGGTGGTTCAATGGTAGAATGCTTGCCTTCCATGCCGGAAACCTGGGTTCAATTCCCAAACCATGTACCACCGCACTCCACCCCCCACCACCAAAAAAAGACCTGTCAGAGGAAGGAAACACAGAAACATAAAGTACAAGAGCTGAATCCAAGCAAAGGGGCTGAGGGCTGAAGAACCAAGCTTTCAGGGAGCCCTTTCCCTCATCTCTTGGGTGATGAAAGCATTAAGATCCCATCACATGCACTGATATATCCCAGAGTAATTTGGGCAGTAAATAAAGAAGTATTCACAAAGTTCCCTTGGGGGATGGAGAGAAAGGTGGAAATATTCAACTTCCCTATTTGGAGAATGTCTGATATTCTTGCAAGCAGTGAAGACAACCAAATCAATAAACCAAGCCCTTGATCTTGGGGTTCACCCTTATGAAACTTATTCCTGCAAAAGATAGGCTAACCTTACTTATAATTATGCCTAAGAGTCACCCCCAGAGAACCTCTTTTGTTGCTCAGCTGTGGCCTATCTTTCTAATTCATCTGGGCATGTGAGCTCACTGCCCTCCCCCCTACATGAGACATGGCTCCTAGGGATGTAAATCTCCCTGGCAATGTGGGACACAACTCCTGGGATTTGCCAGGACCCAGCATTAAGGGATTGAGAAGGCCTTCTTGGCCAAAGACAGGAAGAGAGAAATGAGACGAAATAAAGTTTCAGTGGCTGAGAGATTTCAAAGAGTTGAGAGGCTATCCTGGAGGTTATTCTTGTGCATTATATAGCTATCCCTTTTTAATTTATGGTGTATTGGAGTGGCTGGAGGGAAGTATCTGAAACTATAGAGCTGTGTTCCACTAGCCTTGATTCTTGAAGATGACTGTATAATATAACTTTTACAATGTGACTCTGTGATTGTGAAAACCTTGTATCTGATGCTCCTTTTATCCAGGGTATGGACAAATGAATAAAAAAAATGGATAAAAATAAATAAATAATAGGGGGGATATGGGGTAAAACAAATTGGGTAGATGGAAATACTAGTGGTCAATGAGAGGGAGGGGTAAGGGGTATGGGATATATGAGATTTTTTCTTTTTATTTCTTTTTCTGGAGTGATGCAAATGTTCTAAAAGTGATCAAGGTGATGAATACACAGCTATGTGATGATAATGTGAGCCACTGACTGTCCACCATGTATGGATGGTATGTGTGTGAAGATTTGCCCATAAAAATATTTTTAAAAACAGATTCCATTGGGGGTACAAAGGTAGTTCAGTGGTAGAATTCTCGCCTACCATGCGGGAGACCCAGGTTCGATTCCCAGTCCACACACTTCCCAAAAAACAACAAACTACAAGCAAACAAACAAAAAAAATTCAACAAATGGTGCTGCAATAATGGATACTCAGTTGGAAAAATACTGAAATGTGACCCTACCATACAACATACAAAAAAAAAAACCAGATCCCATTACAGAGATGGCTTCGAGAGTTTGGCTTTAAGGGCTTCTCTGTTTATCTATATTCTGTTGGTCTTTTGGGGGTGTCAGAATCCACCTACATTGTTTTCCTATCTTACAATGAGGCTTTGTGTAAATTATTTGTCAAATAATTATAGATATTAATCGAGCCCAATATATTTGTCACGTGTCTTCCTCAAAAGCCTTTGGAAGAATGGAGCGCACTATAATTTTCTACAGTATTTTCTCGCCAAGGATCTCAAAGCATTTTATTTCTGCCAAGTGTAAATACATTACATGATTAACAACACTGCTTCTGAAAGTGACAGAGAAAAGAATTTCACAGCCCCAACTATTGTGCTGTCAAACGCAGCATTCTCTAAATGCAATGACTTTATCATACCATTACATAAGAGTGATAAAATGGAAAGAAGTGAATGAAAATTAAGACTGTTAAACTTGCTACTTGTTTGCTAATTAATAACTAAAGAATGCCTCCCAACTGCTTTTTATTTGAGTTCATTAGGAAATCACACATGAATGGATTCATAATTACTCTTAAATTACAAGCATGTGTTTATTAATATTACCAAACTGAGGAGCAGTACAACTGTCAATGATATGTCAATTTCAAAATGCTGTGAAGCAAACTGTTACTCTGTGTTAATTATGTTGAACCTTTCACATTTTGGATTCTGAATGGTTGTAATGCTTTCACAGGCTTGAAACACTCTGCCCTTATGCTTCACAGGGAGAAAAAAAATCTACCTAATATTCATTGCTTAACAAAAGAGTAGATAGAAAACAGTTAACAGTATTTTTCAAAGGAGTGTATGTGAAGCTACATCATATTTCAATAAAATTTGATTACAGAAGAAATTAGCATTAGAATTCCTGTGCAAGAAAAAAATGCATTTTTGGTTTTAGAGTTGCTCTTTTCCCCATTTTTGTTACTTGGATATTTAAGGGGCAAGCTGACTCATTAGAGAAAGACTCTAATTACTAAATTTCTAAGTTTAACCATGCATATTGGGGTGTGCATAATTTTTAAAAATATAATTTTACATTTGAATAATAGTAAAGAATTTACTGGACAATACAGAAAAAAATGAGATAAACATGACACCTTCTAGGGGCTTAGGATAATTGTTTTGTCCTTGCCAAGATTTACCAAAACTGGATTTGTAATCACCAAAGATAGTCTTGCAGAAAATAATTCTGTAATATAGGATCTTCCTGATTTCTACTAATTTACGAAAACATCCACAATGAATTATAAAAATTTTGTGAATTAGAGAAAAAAAATATGATTACTAATATTCCAAGGCAATGAATCAAGCCAAATGCCTTTATCCTACATAAAACAATGCCTTTCAGCGGTGGCCAGAATGTATCCTAGCAACATAGTAAGCTCTTCACTGAGAACAAAGGAAATGTAATAGTTAAAGCAAAGAACTTTAGTTTTCTATTCTCTTCTTGGCTCTGCTACTAATTTTTAGCCCTAATAAGTCTCTAATATACTTTAATGTCTCTAGGCCTCTACTCAGAAAATTAAAAGGATATGTTATGGGATATTTAGCCTGAGCAAAGACCTAGACTAGGTTAAATAATATCAATTTAACTCAAATTTAAGGTTAATAAAAAAAGGTAAATGTCAAAAAGATTCCAAACCTTCCCTTACCCACCAACAGTGGATTTCACAAAATGCTTCTTGTTCTTTAGATAGTTTCCAGAGACCAGCCTTTAATTTCTCATTATAACATATTTTTAAAACCCAGCCATACAAAGCAGGAGCATCGGTGATTTTTCCATCTTTCCCTTCACTCCCTTCACTCACTACTCTCCTCTTCCTGCCTTTATAGTGGGATTTCAGGAGCAAATTGGGGGCAAGGAAAGATTCTGGGGACTCATCTGACATCCTTCTCTTCTCCTCTCCCTTAAGGAGCTCTCCCAGTGTTAGAACCACCTAATTTATAGAAACAGAGAGGGTAAACCAGACCTTGGAAAAGTTCCACCACCAGTATTTCTCTTGGCCCACTCCCACCCATCCATGGATACCCTCATCTATGGATGCCAATAAAACCAGCACATTTTGAATCCATTCCTGGATATGACATAAAAATATACTATCAAAAAGCATTTAGTGAAAATGTAATCTCTATTAACAGAATAGTATTGTTTGTGTGTGTGTGTTTAAATAAGCCTCTGAATTTATTTTTCACTGCTAAAGAATCAAAATCCAAACTCAGCAACAAGCTCAAGACTCCGGCTATAAGAATCACACTCCAATCTTTCCAAAAGTGTCTCCTCGGTGGTCATTCACAGCATTCCATGCAGCAGATGAAAAATTGGCTCAGAGAGAAGCAAAGCACTCATTTACAAATTAGCTCCCCTGCAGTTAATATATTGTTGCTTGGATTTAATGCTTTCATTATCTTTCATTATTTACAGCTAATATATTAATATCCAGGAAATGTTTCTTCTGAAAATGATTTTAATCTCCTTATCTAGTTTGTTCTAAATGCAACCACTTTGCAGTAATGAAACAGCTCCCCCTAATTAACTGCTCATGAGGAACCCCCTACTCTGTAAGGAAGTTATTACTAATGTGAAGTGTTCAAAAATTCCTGGTAGGGGTGCCTGGCTGTCAGCAGGAATTGTCACAGTTCTATCGATTCATTCAAAACCATGAGCATGGGTTCTAAGTAGCAAGACCTTCTACATATCCCACACGGGATCCCTTTGTTCCACATCTATGACTACAGCACTCAACACCAGACACAAGTTTATTAAATCACACACCTTTTACTGACATGCTCACCAAGAAACCATTACTGTGCGGCACTGGAGATTAAAAGATAGAAGCCGCAGCCACAGGTCTCAGAAGCTCCCCAACAGAGGAAATTCCGCAGGAGAGTTATTTCTGAAAAAGATGTAAATAAAAGTGCCACAAAAATCTCATAAAACACTACAAGATTAAATGCCAAATAAGTAGATGAGACAGTTCAGCACAGGAAGAGATCACTGCGAACGAGAATGAGCTGAGAAGGCCTTGCAATTTTAAAGACGCTTAGAAAAAGATCTTGCTGAAAGGACAGGGTTTGAGTGGTGACAGATGGAGGAGGGCATTCTTAATATGTGCAAGCTACTCACTTAATGAGTTCCTATTCTTTATCAGGCAATCCACTCGGGGCATTACCTACTCTGGCTCATTTATACTTCAAGACGCACAACAGTAGGTTTTACATCATGATTCCTTCAAAGAAACACTTAGGCATAGAGAAGTCTAACAGCTAATTAGCGGCAGAGTCGTAATTTGGACACGTTCTGACTCTAAGTCAGTCTTTTGACTCTTTTGACTCCGCTAATACTATGTCCCCATTTAGTTTTAGGTCGAGGAAACTGAGTAAGAAAGAACATGAAGATCAGAGTCTAAGTAAGCCAGCTTTACAGGAAAGGGCCCAAGATAAGGAAAGAAAGGGGGACTGTGGATGCCAATGCCATGGCATCATTGAGGAGTTTAGAAAGTTTGCTTAGGTTGTCAGGTCAAAATTCATTAGAGGAGAAAAGACTGGCAGTAGGGAGACAATTTAAGAGACAAATAATTCAACGGACATTGCAGTTCTTCATGTGCAATAATGGCTTGTATGAGGGCAAAATAAATGGATATGAGATGCTACAACAGAAAAATCAGCAGGATTTGGTCATCGGCCAAGACTGGCCAGCTTTACTGCATGTGCTCCTCTTCCAGGAGAAACGACTTTCCTTGCAGTTGTGTGGCCCACGTGCCTGAGTTCCAGCCACAAGAGCACAAACAGAATTGAAGGGCACCACTTCTGATCCACAAAGTTTCCCACATAGCATCTTTCCCCCTACTTCTGGCACCATGAAGGCTCTGAGAGGATAGAGACAAAGGATGGAAGGAATCTTGATCAGGTGTTTCCTCCCTATTCAGAGGAGAGCTGTGCACTGACCAGGAATACCTGGTGGGGACATTATATAACTGAGAAATGAACTGCTATCATGTTTGAGCCATTCTCCATGCTTCTATTACTTCTTACAGCAATTAGGAGGGCCTTAGCTAAGAAAGCAACAAATCAGATGAGAGATAAGATTGAGCAAGAGAGATCATTCTAATAATGTGCACTTCAGTGCATGGAACGACCATTTTTAATGGGATGTTGGTAAAGTGTAAATAAATAAATGAAAGTTGGAACAGAAGATGATGATTTTGCTTAACATATATGAAAAAGGAGGCAATAGTGGAGCAGCTAAACTGAAATATCCACTTAGTGGCTCATGTTACAGGGAAGATAGACCAGGGACAGCATAAATTTTGGGGTGTTGCTACAAATGATAATGGTTAACATTATAGTCGCTGCTGAGATTCCAAGTGCCAGTAGAAAAGAGGAGGCAGTAGCTAGAGACGCACAGAGGAGGGAAAGGGAATCATCATGAAAGACAGGTGTTCTAGTTTGCTAGCTGCTGGAATGCAATATATCAGAAATGGAATGGCTTTTAACAAGGGGAATTTAATGAGTTGCTACTTTACAGTTCCAAGGCTGAGAAAATGTCCCAATTAAAACAAGTCTATAGAAATGTCCAATCAAAGGCATCCAGGGAAAGATACCTTGGTTCAAGAAGGCCGATGAAGTTCAGGGTTTCTCTCTCAAGTGAGAAGGCACATGGTGAATACGGCATCATCTGCTAGTTTTCTCTCCTGGCTTCCTGTTTCATGAAGCTCCCCAGGAGGCGTTTTCCTTCTTCATCTCCAAAGGTCACTGGCTGGTAGACTCTCTGCTTCGTAGTGCTGCAGCATTCTCTGGTCTCTCTGAATCTCTCATTCTCCAAAATGTTTCTTCTTTTATAGGACTCCAATAAACCAATCGAGACCCACCCAAATGGGTGGAAATATGTCATCACCTAATCCAGTTTAACATCCACTCTTGACTAAATCACATCATCCAGGGAGATGATCTGATTACAGTTTCAAACATACAGTATTGAATAGAGATTATTCTACGTTTATGGAATGGGAATTTGATTAAAACATGGCTTTTCTAGGGGGCATACTTCCTTTCAAACCAGCACACCGGGTGGGGAGAGAACTTGAAGTAAATGTGGTCAAGTTTGAGGGAAAAATAATACAGAGTTTATTTTAAAACAAGGCTTTGCTTTTTTAAAGGATGGAATTGCAGAAAGGAAGAAAGACGATGCTCATGAGCCAGAGTCCGGGGTTCCCTCCCCCAAATTTCTTTCACAAGAAAAGAATGAAATTACTTTGTACATGAACACAATTTAAGACCCTCTCCAAGAACTGCCATTGTTTCAGAAGGAGAAAAGGGAAGGAAAATGAGACCTCATGACACACGGGCAGTGGTGGGGAAGAGGGGAGCGCATAGTGACAAGCTAGTGAGCCTCCGTGAAGCTCCTTGAGAGGGAGCCTGGCACATTTGAAAGGGATTACAGTATTTTTCAATTTAGGGTCTATAATGGGGTTACGATATTTGACCATGGAAGTAAATCAGTAAAGATCTCTGTTGGGTTTTTTTTTTTCCTTTCAGAATATGTGATGCAAAGTTCTGTCAGTTATGGGAGTTCTTGTCCTTTTTTATTAGAGGCCAAGGTGTAGGGGAGGAGAGAAGCTGTCTGTAGTGGAGGAGTGAGATGCCACAAACCTCAGGCATTTGTATGAACTGTTAGAGGCAGAGTTGTATATTTATATATGTGTGAATATAGAAGTATATATACTAGTTGTTGACGTGTGGGGTGGTAACATGGGGGAGGGAGGAACCAAATAAAGAAGGAGGAAAAGAAAAAAGATTATACTAAAAAAAAAACAACCTATGATATGATTGCATTTATTCATTGAAGAATAATTATATATATACAAACATTTATAAAACTAATTTAAGTTTAAATTGGAGGTAGTGGATGTACGCCACTCATTGCAAATGCTTGCCAGCCAAAGGAAAGAACAAACCAGAATGTTAATTATGGGGGAAAGACTAGGTAAAATGAAGGTTTTAGCAATTCAGTAGATGAACTGCCAATAATCTTTTATATCAGTGTTTGTGAATTACATGAGGAAGCTAGGTTGAATTTAATATTCATTGACTATTTTTCATTTGAAGAAAAAGAAGCTAAAAGTTGTAATCCATTTTTTAACTGTCTTATTCGCTCTACCATTTACACTGAACTAGTTTCACAAATTTCAGACCATCAGTTTTAAATTTGGTGATTTATTATGCAAACTGTTTTTAAATCATGGACACTAGTCACCATCATTAACCCAAAAAGGAAGTTATTAGCCTCTTCAATTAGCCATTTACAGATAAACACACAAAGGCCATTCAATAAACCAGATGTTTTTAGCCTCCATCCTTTTCAAAGTCCACTGTGTATTCTTGGAACTGAGAAGTTTTGCTAATTCTGAGCCCTCAAGCAGTTCTTGCCACTACTAATCAATATGAATTTTTAAAAGAAAATTTTAAAAAAAGAAGCTTCCTTCTGAGCAGATTCCCAACACACTGTGATGGAATGAAGCTCCCAGGAGGGATCCTAAGAAACAAATTCTCCCAAGTGTAGGTATTATTCCAGCCCTTGCAGGAAACCTGAAGCAGTCATAAAGCCACTTGCTCTATGAGACAAAACCTCAGGATATCAAAGCTGGGACTCAGAGAGATTTTCTAAGTCAAGCCCCTTCAATTTCTAGGTTCTCACTGTCTGTCATCCCAGCCTTTGCACCTGCCAAATGTCAAGATCTAGATGCAAACCTCATCCCCACTCTGCCCCTTCCTGGCTAGGTGATCTTGAACCCAGGGCTTAATCTTTCTGTACCTAAATTTCTTTATGACATGATCTCTGTAATTGCCTAGTTAGCTTATGTAATCTGTAAGCATCTCTTCAGATATCTGACCTCCCAGTCTCCAAAACATTCTGGGAACTTCTCTACCCAACTGGGAAAATTAGAGAGAGAGAAGTTTCCAAATTGCCCATGAAAACCCTCATCCATCATTAAAAAAAACATTAAGGTCCCTTCCCCATTGTGGCAGGTGTTTATTTTGTATCGGTTGACTCGGAAAACAGTAGCCCAAAAGCTTTTAATAATTGAGTCCGTGTTTAGAAGGTTTGCATTTTCCCATTTGCAATAGTATCTACACACAGTTGACAAATAGAATTGCTAATCTGTGGGAGTCATAGGATCTATTCAGTCTGCGGACAACACTGATGATAGTTTTGCCACTCCTTGCAATAACGTTGAGGTCATCCTGAAGATAGTCAGCTCTCAGTTTGGGAACCACTGATCAGAGTTATTAACTAGCTGGGTAATTATTAAGTTCAGAAAGTTAATTTTTCCTGTAACTTCCTCATGTAGTGAAATCGGTTGTTAAAGGAGCCACATAGAAAGTTGGTCTTGTTCCATGTACGTACTATAGATTACAAATATGGAGAGTCTTAAATCACCTTCCTAGCATAACTGTATTCTCGTCAAGAATTTAGAAAGCATTTGCTTAAAGGGCAGAACTCTTGTTTTGTTGTTTGCTCGCTTTCCCTTCTGAAAGGCCTCATTAAGCTGAACAGCAGATTTAAAAAAGAAGAAGAAGAAGTGAAACTGCCTTCCAAAATCCAAGAGTTCAAGTGAGATTGCATACAAATTGCTAGGGTCTCCCTTCTCTGAGCCTAGCAGCTGTTATTCCTACTTCTATGTGACTTGCATGACAAACAACGGAACAGAACACAGAGCCAAAGAGCCACGGCTGTGAAGACAATGAAATTGCTGTTTACGATTGCTTCAGTGATCTCCCAGGCTCCTCATTGCCTAGCAAATTTCTTCCACATGCTGCTGTCCATCATATGGGCAGCTTTAAGGAACTGAAAGAAAAAAAAAAAAAAACAAGAAAAAGTCATCAGTTGTCATAGAAACAACAGCAATTTGTGTCACCCTTGTGCAAGCAGATAAGAGACGGCTTGCTGCTGCTGTTTGACCATTTTCCAAGGACCCAGATTGAGAAACACTCCCCAGCTTAAAAGGGAGCCACTGAATTTCTGCCAAACAAGCAAATCTATACCCTTCAAGTAGGCTGTCAAACATTTGCCTGGAATTGAGGGTTAATTAAAATACAACCCTGAAGGAAGGAGCAGTTTGGGAAAGACAGGTGACTTGACCCAAAATTCCCCTTCCCGAGGTCTAATGAGGCAATGGCAACCTTTGTGTACCATGGTGGTCCTATGGGAAGCAGCAGGGAGCAGGGTGTGAAACCCACAGTCTGATGGATTCAGTTCTCGTGATGGAGAGATGTCACCATTTCTAAGAGACTATGATTACACTGGTGATTAAGGTTAGCATAGGGAAAGGAAACATACTAAGGGTGAGGCTGGGCTGCCAGGGACTGCACTAACAGAGTGCAAGGCCAGGTGGCTGTGGCTTTCCTTCAATTTATGGTCTCTTTAAGACAGCTGCAAAATGGCTCCCCTCATAAATCATTAGGCCAACATGAAATAGTAACCCCCAACCTTTAGCAGTGAACTCTGAATGACTGGCAGTCCCTGGTGGCTCATCCAACATAGAAAGTGTACATCTGAGAGACGTGACACTGAGGCCTTAAATTTACTATCCTTACGTGAAAATGCAGGTCCCATGAGTTTGTGGAGAAGAAAATCCTGTTACCAGAATTTTGGGGAATGGGGGTGAGATGAGGGTCTCTCCCCCACTTTATGCTGTTTCTACTTGTTAGTCCTGAGACTAAGAATAGCTAAGGATTGCAGATCCAGAGCAATGAGCCAGCATGGGAGCCTTGGGGCTTGGTGATGGAGACATGGATTGTGCAAGCTAGGCAGGAGATCTGTCATCAGGCAGGTGGTCAAATCCTAGTGAAGGCCAGATGAAACCAGAGAGCTATGGGAATGAAAGCACAGGAGGAGGAGGAAGGAGGGTCGACACAGGCAAAAAAAGGAAGTGCTAAAGTTTTCCTTGGGCTGGAGATCTGCAGAAACCCAGAGCAGGCAAGAGAATGCAAATTGAGGCTTGATTCTGAGGCATGGTCCGAATTCATTCAGCAACTTTCCACATGTTACTGTTAGGACAAGAGCAAATCAAATATGGATCCATCCGATTAGGTTTAGCTGCCTGAGACAGAAAGTCAAAAAGAGCCCTGGCAAAAGCCACAGGTTAGCAGAACAAAGCTGCTGTGTTGGCTTTATGGTATTCAAGAACACAGGCTCCCTTCTGCTGTCCATTCCACCTGTAGGCTGAGGTCAACCTCAGTGCCCATGTGAAAAAGGAGAAATAGATCATTTTAGTTAACTAGAAGTCTCTACCCATCAGAATAGTTCTTCTTGGACTTTCTGATGAACCCCTTCAAATGTGTCAGTCAAGGCTATATACTTTGCATCAAGCCTGACTTGGTTCAGTTCTTTGTCCCCAAGATAGAGTACCGTCTTCCCCAGCCATGGAAGGCAGTACTGGAATCAGGAACCCAATGGAAGGTAAGAGGTTTTAGAAGCTCTTGCCTATCAGGAAAAACCCTGAACAGTTAAATCCCAGCAATGTGTTCTCATCACCCAGGGACTGAGTCAGTTCCACAGAGGCCTCTGGTTTAATCTATTCTGGGTTTACACTAAAGGCAAGTCAAGCTTGGCTCCTGTGAAAGCCTAGGAGACCACTGTCATAACCAGAACACTGCAGTGTGATTCATTCACTGAATGAGTATTTACTCTCTGCAAACACTTCCTTAGGTATGGGAGACACAAACATGAGAAACATCGCTGCCTCTGAAGATGCTTCAACTCCTGCAGGTAAGATGCTAGTAAATCATAGGTTAAAGGGCAGTGTGATAAGTGCGACATTAGGTGACACTGGTACACTATGGTAGGATCATCTAAACCATATGGGAGCAAGCGAAGACTGAGTAGGGTGAAATCCTGTTGGGTTTTGAAAGGCAAGTAGAAGTTAGGCTAGTTGAAGAAACTGGAAAAGCATTCCATGTAGGGGAAACAGTGCATGCATAGTTGCAGATAAGACAGAACGTCCAAGAAGAATACTGACTGGATTAGTGTCCTAGACCTGCCATAATAGAGTACCACAAACTGGATGGCATAAAACAAAAGAAATTTACTGTCTCACAGTTCTGAAGTCTAGATGCCCCAAATCAAGCTGTTGACAGTGCCTTGCTTCCTCTTAAACCTGTAGGCAGGATGCGTTACACGCCTCTCTCCTGGCTTCTGGCAGCAGCTTGCTGGCCATCGTGATATTCTCTGTCTCATTTGTCATATGATGTCCTTCCCTTTGTTGGTGTGCATCCAATTTTCCCCTTCTCAAAGGGACACCGGTCATATTGAACTGGATTCTGCCTTAATACAGTTTGGCTTTGTCTTATCTAATAATATCTTCAAAGACCCAATTTCCAAATAAGGTAACATTCACAGGACTGGAAGTTAAGATTTGAGCATATCTTTTTTTTTGTTGTTGCATGATCTGGGAATCGAACCCAGGTCTCCTGCATGGAAGGCAAACTATTCTACCCCTGAATCACACGTGTACCCGGACCATATCTTTTGCAGGACACAATTCAACCCATAACATGTGTATTTCAGCCTTGGCTGGAGTATAGGGTAAACGTGGATGGATAGAAACCCAATCTTGAGTACTAATGATAGTTAACACTTATATAATGCTTATCCTTTGCCAAATGCTGTTCTAAATGCTTTAGGTTATATTAACTCATTTAATCCTCATGACAACTCTATTGAGTAAATATTTCATCTCCATTTTATAGATAAGGAAACCAAGAGCCAGAGAACGAGGTCGCACAACTAGCATGTGAAAGAGCCAGTACTGAAAACAGGCAGCCTGATTCCAGGGTCTATGCTTTTAACCACTACTCTGGACTGCACCACTACAGCCTGGCGAGGGGCTACCATGACTTCGGGTTTGAAGTGTACTCCAAAGGCGGTTAGGAGCCTTTAAGTCTAGCAGAGACAGTATCAGACTTTCGTCTTTAAGAAGTCACTCTGGAGTTCAGTGAGGAAGGTCTGAAAGGGCTGAGAGATCGACCACACCTAGGACTGCTGGAACCTGAAGGCACACAGTCTCTTTGGTTGAAGTAAGCGCTAGGAAGAGGTGTGACCTTCAGGGTTTCAACATCAGGAAGTCCAGTTGCCCCCAGCAGAGGGAAATCCTAGCAGGCAGCTGGAGCACTGCATCTGAGGACCTGGTAGGCAGAGCAGCAATTTGTAACAGGAGGACCCATGAGCAGGCACCCAGAGTGGCATCCAGCATTCTGGAGCAAGACTCTCATCTTGGGGTAACTGGGCTTGAAGCAGGTGAAAGAAGGTGATTTTTAAATCCCTAAAGGTCTATGGGTACTGAAAGAAGTCAAGAGTTCAGGCCGTATGGCAGTTCAATACCACGCCTTGGTTACTAGAACAGAGATATAAGTAGAGCTGGGGCGCAAATGAGGTAAGAGTCTAGTTCGTAGCACGGGTCTTACAGTCTTCTAATGTGGAAGAGAAGCCAGCAGAGCATGACGCTGTGCAGGAGCGCCAAGCTCCCAGCTGAAGCTCCCTTTGCCCCAATATTCCAGTCTATATGTCCCCAGAATCTGAAGCTGGGCAGACCTATTTTGGGGGGTAGAGGATCAGGGTCCTTCCCTGGGCTTGTGAGAGGGGCTCAGGCAGCCAAACAGAGCATTACACTGAATTATCAGCACTGTTCTACACTTCAGCCCCTGAGCCACAGGGCCTGGGATACTTGAAACACAAATGACTAAAGGTGAGTGAGACCACTGGGAATATTTAAAGGCCTAAGGAACTTCATGTCGACAAATGGGTTTCTGATGCTGCCATGTAAACTAACCTTTCCTATCTCTGGTCCTGCAAATGCAGCTTTCTCTGGCTTTCCTCTCTAGGACAAGCACATGAGAGCTACGTCTTCCCCACTTCCTGGACAATCTACTGTAAAGGCTTAGGGAGGTAACTGAGCGGGGAAAGACCAACCAGCCAGGGTGTCCCCCCAGATATTTTAGCAATTAAGAGTAGACAAGACAGTTCTGCTGAGAGCCCCACAATAAACGCCATCTGGGTCTTGAACAAGCAGCATAATCTCCTGATTCCTGAGAGAACATTTCCCCTCTGGGTGATCATTGAGAGGGAAGGGCCTCCACCCCTATCCAGAGAAGGTAAATGCTGCCATATGAGAAGCAGCAAGATGCAGAAGAAATTTGGTTGAAAGAGCACAGGCTTTGGGTTTGTTCAGCAAATGTTCACTGATCTATTACTATGTGCCTGGCATTCTGCTGGGAGTGCGGTGGTAAGCATTGCTCCTTGGCATGAGAACAAAGGAAAGTGTTATAATCATCATTTTGGAAATGAAGGTGGAAGGAAGATGTTGTAATCATCATGTTGGAAATGAAAACAAACTGCAGTAAAGAGAGCAGGTGCCCTGTTATCCAGACAATGAAAAAAAAAAAATAGCATCAGAATTTTAGACTATAATGAGAAACTGTCAAATAAATAAATAAACAAACAAAAAAATTCATTTATATAATAATGACAAATCAAGAAGAGCTGTGGAGTGGCCCATGAGTCTTCTTTATTTTTCCTCTTCTTATTCTAAAGCAAGGATAACAACTCTGCAGTTACGAGCCATCATTTAAAAACATATTCACTGCAAACTGGAGACAACCCAGTCCTCGGGAGCAAAACACCATATGAGCTCATTGCATCAAATCTGTCACCATGAAATCATGCTTTAAATAATTTTACCCTTCCTTTTCCTATCTATCCTCCATTCATGGGGAGCTGGGGAGCATTTTCCATTTGTATTTGTTGTTTAGAATAAATTTATGAACACCTCCGTATAAAGTGAGAACTGGTATCCCTTGTATACTCTTAAAATCATAGACAATGTCTGTAGACATTGTTTCCTAGGCCCTAAGGCAGACCCTCACACAAGCCTCTTCCTGCACCTCACCCCAGGAGATGCTCTGAAAATTTTAAAACAAGTAAGTCCTCATTAATCTGAATTTCACCACTTTGGAAGATGTGGTCTTTTATCTTCTGTTGGGATGAAATTTACCTAACACAATTGAAGAACGGTTTCTAAATTGCTTACTAGCAAAAACACCACAAAGCACTTGATATGTTAGTTCTTTTCTTTTTTGCAAGTTTATGTTTTCTTTTCTGGGATAGCTAAGATAAATGCGAACCCAACGCCATTCTTTCCCCACCACTCCATCCCCAGATTTCCTGATGCCGGGTGACTAAAGGACAGATAAGCAGTAGCAGGCAAGGAGGGAAAGGAAGACTGGAGTTGGATTTATTTATTTTACGCCCACCCTCCGCCCCAGTATTCAAGGGGGGATTTAATTCTGGTCGCCATGGCCTCTGCGACTCGCTGCAAAACACCACTGCGCCGGGATTCCAGCAAGGAATTGCTCAACCAGGAGCCGGCCTGAGTAAAAGAGGCGGGGACACAAATGCAACACAAGAGATCAAAGGGTGGTCGGCGGGATTAAAAGTGACGGGGTCCGAATGAAAAAGTCGGGGGGTACATTCTCAGCTCACGCTTGGCCAGGAACACTGCAAAGGGCTGCGGAACAATGCGGAACCGCGAAGGGTGGTGCAGCAGCCTGCAGATTTAACGCCTGTAACGCAGTGGAGCTTGTCAGCAATAAAACCTGATGTGCGAAAAAAGAACAAAGGAAAGACGGAAGGCTTCTGACTATAACAGGGCTCGAAGAAATGCTGCAAAGTAACGCTTCAGCCCAAGATGCTTTCGCATGCAGCCCCCGCTGCCGCAGCGACCCTGAGCGTTGCCTTCTTTTTAGCTGCCACTTTGATGCCGCAGCCTTTTGAAGTCCTTTTTCATATATTTGCAATTTACTTCTGTAACAGAACTTACTGTTGCTGGTATTTACCCTCTAGCTGGGCTCAGCTACCAGGCAAGGTAAAAGGTAGGTCCGTCGGCGCCCTCTCCTGGCAACACTAGGAAGCTGCAACGAGCATAGGAAGACGAAAAAGCCTCTATTTTCCCATATACAGTGCAGTAAGTTTTTATTAAAGTTTATCCCAAACCTGTGGTTCTCAAACCTTACCGTTCATCAGAATCACCTGGAGGGCTCGTTAAAACAGGATTGCTGGCCCCACCCTAAGAGTTTCCGAGTCAGTAGGTCTAGGGTGGGACCGTGAATTTGCATTTCTAACAAGTTCTCTGGCTGGTGAAGCTCCGCAGTCCCAGAACCACTACCAAGTACACAAGGCCCTGGGGAGCCGAGGAAGGCGTTTTACTCAATCTGTGGACCTTCCTCTAAAGCAGGAAGGGGGCCGGGAGATGAGTAAACTAAAGAAACGTTTCTGTTTGCCGGCGTTTCATGCAAAGCAGTAAATGGCGCTGCCTGAATGAGATCTCAGGTCTCCAACCCCAGCCAGCAACACCCACCTCCCATCTGGGTACACGATGCGCAAGAGCCCAGCCACAAAAGCATCATCAGGGCATGGCTGTGGTGGATTTGGACACAATCAGGACACCATTGTGGTAAATTTTCTCCCCACAACCCAGTATGCAGGAACAGCTGTGAGAAAACCAAATCTTCGTGATTGCTGCTGTCACCCATTTTGTAGCTCCCCATTGCTCTCAGAACAGGCTCTTTTGCAGGACCCTGTAGTCACACCTCCTGACTTCCCCTTTCTCCTCACTTCATGCTCTGAATAATTACAGTTGCTCCTCTCTACCCATTGAAACTTGGCACTTGCATGTCTTCTGCCTGGAATGCCTTCTCCTCACCTGCTCCATCAACAATGCCTCCCATCAGCACAGCTGTCTGATAAGTACATCCACCAGGACTCAGCCATGATTTTTGTGTCTGGACAACCTCTTTTCATCCTCCCCACCCCATGACTGAGGGCTCCTTCTGAAGGTCTCCCACAGACTGCCACAGCCCCAAATGCTCTGCATGGCAATTGCAGGTTCCAGGGATGGGGGGACAGGGGAGGATGTCTCTCCTTGAGGGCAGGAACTGTGTCTTTTTTATTTTTGTACCCTCATATTAGCACAGAGCCTAGAACATAATAGGTGCTCAATACATAAATCTTAAAGGAGTGAATGAAGGGACATGGAATGGAAATGTTCTATGTCGCAGATAATCATAAAATGAAAAAGAGCAAGAGTAAGTGAGACCTCAATGAGCATTTGAAGGATATGAAACATTGCAATTCTCAACCCCCAGGCCATGTAAGAGAAGCCACACTTAATGAAAGATACCGCAGTTGTATTTTGCTGAACCCTAGAAATCCCAGAACAAATCATAAATGCTGAAATGTCATGATTGGGAAGATCCTTAGAGATTTCACAGAGACACAGAAAGGTAGCATGGGTTGTCCATAGTTCCAGACTTTTCAGCAAAACTATAGGAAGTAGCACCCAGGTCTCCAGACTCATGGTCCAATACTATTTTCACCACATATTATGAATAAAGACATTGAATATGCCCAAAGACAAAAAGGTGAGGTTGAAAATAGCAAGAGGCCTGCAACAACAGATGCAGCAGCCATGGATCTGGGCTGCTCAGATCACTCTTCAAAGAATAGCTTGTCATCAATTGCAGGGCATGCAGTTAGCTGACAGCTTACGGTGTCCACAACTTCAGGAGTCACCTATGTTTTCAGGTCTTGCCTGTGGTTTTCCTGGGCAGCTCCCAGTCAATGACTCAGCACAGCAAAGGCAATAGGATTTGGTCATTTCTGCCTAATGTGGGATTCCTCTAATGAGTAACCTTTCCCGGAGAACTCCCAATTACACTGGCTGACACTTACAGAGCTGTGTAGCGGTCTGGGGCTTTCCCTGTTCAATCCTGCTGCTTCTCCCTTTTACTTTCCATGGACTTACCCTCCCAATAAACTTCTTGCCTTCCTAACTCCATCTTACTGTCTTCCTGGAGAACCTGACACCTCATCCAATAGCCAAAAGACAGAGCCCATGGGGTAGGAATCACAGGAGAAAGGGGTTTCCTACAGCTGATGGGGATCATCAAACCCAGAGGTCCTGGAAGTCACCTCTCATAAGACCATAAAGCAAACTTCTTTGGAGACACTAGAACTGTTAAGTGCATCTTCCACGGGCATTAAGGAGCAATTATCTTTTTTTTTTTTTCCAGTAGACCTAAATGCCTGGAGCCATATTTCACGTGGCCTTGCTTTTCTACCAAGGAAGAATTTCTGAGTTTCTTTGTATGTGAGGGAAATTTGCACAAAGAAAGGGAAAACAGGGGTACCAAATCTGAGGTTCCATCATTTTAGTTTTTTAAAGCAAGCTCCCTTAACTCCAGCCCGAATTCCAGGTGCATGCCTACCTTTAAATGTGTCCTTCACCACACACCCCCCTCCTCCCACTGCCCCGACACACACGCCACTAATAGCAATCTCCAAAAGAGCAGCCTAAGTATACTTTAATTTACTGTCCCTTCTGAGGGACTGGAGATAATACAGAACTATTAAACTTTCCCATCTGGAAAATACTTGATACTCCCTCAAATACTAGGAAATCCCAAGTTAACAGGCCAAGCCCTAGATCTTGAGGCTTGCTCTTATGAAACATTTCTGTAACGGAGAAGCTAAGTCTACCTAAAATTATGCCTAAGAGCAAATTCTAGAGGACCTCTGTTCTAGTTTGCTAGTTGCCGGAATGCAATATACCAGATTGGAATGGCTTTTAACAAGGGGAATTTAATTAGTTGCTAGTTTACAGTTGTAAGGCTGAGAAAATGTCCCAATTAAAACAAGTCTAAAGAAATGTCCAATCAAAGGCATCCAAGGAAAGATACCTTGGTTCAAGAGGGCCGATGAAGTTCAGGGTCTCT